>CAWUHX010000515.1:0-89712 GCA_963922205.1 Romanomermis culicivorax
CTATTATTGATTTTATTTTATTCTCTATATCCTCTTAATCTCAGTTTCTGGAATAATTATATTCACAATGAAATTTTCATTTTGAAATTGTCAACATTCTGTGGATTTATAGAGCTTTCATAGGCGATAACAGGAAAATTAATTGTTTCATGTCAAAATTGGTTACGATTTCCTTGCTCCCATTAACAAAATGATTGAAGAGACAGCTGAACGAAAGGTCAAGTCAGAATTG
The DNA here is from genome assembly GCA_963922205.1 of Romanomermis culicivorax. Classification (NCBI taxonomy): domain Eukaryota; kingdom Metazoa; phylum Nematoda; class Enoplea; order Mermithida; family Mermithidae; genus Romanomermis; species Romanomermis culicivorax. The sequence goes on from CAWUHX010000515.1 coordinate 233, forward strand.
AAGTTTTCTTTCATTCCTCTCTGTGGAAAACATGAGAATGTGGAGAGACGTCTTTTGATTGTATCTGAGTCAAGATTTTTCATTTAGGAGTCATGGGCAGAGATTGTTAGCTGAGGTGAAGTTATTGACAATGGAAGATTTGGTGGAAAAATTTGGATTGCTATTGGTGGCGACCAATGGTGGAGGAACAACAAAATTGACACCAAGCTTTATAAATGTTTCTAAGCGAAACAGTGTGCATAATACTAAGCTAATTGGTTTTTGTGAGGGATCTGATAAGGCTGGCAACCTTTGAATTGCCTTCAGCCGATTGTTGCCTGCAATTCAAAGAATCAGTGATTCCTTAACTTTACCATTCCAAGAATCTGATCAGACAATAGAGCAAACAAAAGTCAAAATATTTTTAGTGGGTGACACCATGTTCGTCTCATATTTCAATGGTCACAAAGGTCCAGCATCATCATTCCTTGTTTATTTTGCCATAATTCAACTCAGCAACCTGAAGAAGACTGGCTATGATAAGATAAGTTCTTTAAACCAAAATTTCAAAGTTAGAGATATCTTCCCAAAAAACTGGCTCATTCTCAAATTCAGTATCCTTTGTTTCCCATTAAAATAGAAAATATTGTTCCACCTGTTTTACATATTCCTCTTGGCTTGTTTAATTATTTTTTCAAGCAAATTCGAATTTTGTGCAAAAAAAAATCGATTTGAGATCAGAATTCAATTTTCTATGCAAAAACGATGATGTAATAGAGAAGGAAAGTTCAGTTCAATCTTCAGCAGGTTAGTACCTAATGTAGCTTATGATTAGATTCCAAAGTAGACTGGGATTTTTAAATCAAGAATTTGATATTTCACTAAAAACATTGAAGTTCAATAGATTATTTGGGACATTGAGAAACAAGTTGAGCTGCTGATCTTTCTGAAAAAGCTTATAATTTGACAAAAATATTTCATTTAGTGGCTATTATGGATCATATTGAAGCGCAAAAGCTCTAACTTCCAAACTTAGAGGAGGACGTTTGTGTCTTTATTGATTTCACTTCCAATTATCTTCTTCACAGATTCATACATCAAAGGCAAAATTTTATCTGAAAAGTAGTGTCGACTTGGACATTTGAATTTCAGCTCAAAGTCTTTCAATAATCGCAAAAATCCTTCATTATCAACAACATTGATGGCCTGTTGGATAACACAAATAAATTCAGCAATAATTTTTATTTTCCTTTGGGCTCGAGTATCGTTAATGTCCCAAATTCTGATAAATGAATTTTCCAAAGTTTTTTGATTTTGAGCAGAAACAATATTTTTCTGGCTGTTCTTCTCATCCAACTTTTCTTTATCTTGAGCCTTCTGCGACTTTTGAAACTCTATTTGTTGTGATGTATGAGTGGCCAGGTGATATCACATTCCTTTGTGGCCCCACCCATGATGATCTTTTCCTCCTTGGCTTATTTGTTTCTCTGACATGTATTACAATGAACCTTTGATTCATAGTCTGGACTGATGGTGAAATAATTCCATATCAATGAGTCCATTATTTTGTCTAAACTAAAAGTATAGCCCAATTAAAAATCTGGAATAATATTTATTGCTGTTTCTTTTGATAATGTAGTCAAGAGCTAAATATAGCATCTGAACAAAAGCATGTTGTGCACCAAGAGAAAAATTTTATTCATATACACTATTTATGCACCTGAGTATGTACTATCATGCCCCAGCTAAAATGTCTGCCCCCAGACAACCTATTCATTACTGATGATAAAATTATGGATCTAGACAAATATTGTCGTTGCCTCAAAGAAATGATGGCCAGAGACTTCCCGGACTGGACAACAACTGTAAAATTACACATGCTTATGAACCATGTACCTGAATTTGCCAGGAGACATCGATCATGCGACTCATTTTCAGAGCAAGGAATGGAAACTCTACATACTCAGATGAATAAGATTCATCGTCTGTTTGTCATGCGTGGGGCGAATATATACATACCTCTGATTTTTTTTTCAGCATCACCACTGCCGGCATCCATCAAAGATAGTTAACGTTTCTTGCCGATAAGGCAGAAAATGAAGAAACTTGTTGAGAATGAAGGTGAAAGAAAGATGTCTGACAGAAAATGTCAAGATAACCGGTTTAGTGATGACAATTTCGAAGTAGAGTTTTGAGTGAGTCATGTTGAAGTTTTAGTCATTTTCGTGTCATTCCTATTTTTTGTCAAGAAATCTTAAAAAATCAAAAAAAAAGTTAAAAAACGAAATATGTTTAAAAAAATTATTTCGTTTGTACAGAGTTTCTTTATTCTTTGTGCCAAAGTTTGTGCTGTTGGTTTATGTCTAATCTCATTCATATTTTGTGATTTCATTAGGTGTGCAATATTCTTGGATTGCCTCCCAATCTAATTTTTACTCAGTTGAAAGTGATTTTTGCCATATTTTGTGTCATATGTACTTACACTCTTTTGTTGTATTGTATTCAGTTGGCTCTATGTCTACTATGACTAGGGCTCCACATTTACCATATCATTGACAATATTTAAAATTATTGATGGAGCTCATTTGGCGATCTCGAATTGCTCTACACAGCATTCCTAATAACCAAGAATCAGCAAATCTGGTTGGAATCACTCTTTGGCTGTTTTGTAGAAAGCACATAGAAAAGTTCAGCCAATCAGTGCTTGTGACTTCAGTTGGCCAGATTATTCTTCAATAATAATCATTTACTTTATGGTGTGCCATTTATTGATTATATTAATTCATTCTCATCCTGGTGGTAAGTCGAGGTGAGTTTTATATGCTTCAGCTAAGATTTATACTCAAATCTTGCACAGAGGGAACAGAACTTTGGCTGTGAAAATCATTCTTCCTGTAATTTAGGTACTTTTGTTTTATTCTGAATTCACATTATTTCTATATTTCCTGCTGGCAACATTATCATTCATTTATTTTTTATTGGGGTAGTAATACGGTGAATGAAGGCCTGAATCCAGACTTTTTTGTAGCATTATGAAATTTAAATTAATTTCACACTAAAAAATCACTGATTTTACATTTTTTTGTAAATACAAGTGAGTCAATGCATTCTGCATGGACAATGATATGAAAATATAAAATTCATATCATATTATCAACACCATGGCATAGGACTGGATTATAACAGTTGGAAAAGTAAAATTCTTCATTGTTCATTTCATGCTTAGAGTGCATCATCAATTTGTTTAATATCATGCACCAGACTGATTGGATCTCCTACACGTATGGTTGATGAGGCAGTCTCAATTTGTGGGATGATGTCCTGAAATGGCCGAAATCCTATAAAATTAACTGTGAGGCTTACGTCAATTGTCAATCAGGGTCTGGGTACTGTGTTCCATGAAAAAAATACTGGGTTTCCAAATGACCAAAGACATAGGAATAAAATCTATTATGGCAGAAAAAATATTACATCAAACAGAACTACAAAATATGTGAGATAGAATGCCAGTATTTATACAAATTTGTTATCTATAATGAAGGTGAGCTTTTTAGCATGTTATGATAGAAAAGTGTGAACAACCTCAATCAACAAAAAAATTGAAAGTTGTGTAATTCTTTCCCTTCTCTTGAAGCTGGCAAAGCTTATTAACTTTCTTTTTTCTTTTATTTTTCCAGTCCCAGCTTTGTTCTTTCTCCCTATCAAAGTCAGGTATATTCAAGTTTCAGCACTGTGCCCAAAGTATTTCTATGAATATTATTTTTTATTTCTATGAACGTGGACTCTGTTTTATCCTAGAATACTTGTAAATATCAGCTGGAGAAGGCAAATACTGTTATTCTGCTTGAACATGTGTCATATGAACTGGAAATTAGTTAATCTTATCAATTCACCCATGCTGTTTTTTAGTGAAAAGTATGCAGTAAAAGAATTGTATAAGGGACCTTGAATGCCACTGTGCCTTATCATTTTAGAATTCCCAACTATTGTATAAAAAAGAGACTCAAGTGCTTCACTCAAAAAGTGAAAAATCAATATAAAAGCATTAGTTTAAAAAGAAAATAGCTTCCCAGCATTCTTTTGCTCCTGTAATATTCAATTAATAATACATGAGGATGCTCTATAAAAATAAAGAAGTGACAGTAATATTTCCTATGTCAACAATAAATAAATTCATGTTGAGTTGAGGGTGCATTGTCACCACGAATTGACAGTGCATTGTCACCAGAAATTTCTTCAGCAAACCATAGTTCAGCTGAACATTTGTCGTGAGTGTCCAATTCTTCACTGTCTGCTAATTCTTTGGCCATCAAGTTTGCAATTCTATGGGCATTGTTCTCATGAATGCCTTCATCCTTTCAAGCTCTTCTTCTCCTTCCTGCTGGCAATTTTCAGCTTCATCTATTATTTTCTATGATGCTGATTCCTTGAAATTTTTGGTTCAAGCTTCTGTTGTACATTATAAAGCATAAAGTATCTGCTATTCCAAGTTGTATGTGCATTACAGGAACTGAAATGTGACTGATTTCTATGAGCTTTAATTTCATTACTGTCCTATTATTGAACATTTGTGTGGTATCCTTTGATTGGTGCCAGACTGTACAACTCGACATTGTGAATAATTTCTGGCAAGCTAGAGCTTTCTGCTTCGAAGCGCACTATCCTTTTTATGGTCCCTATTCTCAAGTCATGGAAGTGGATATGGCAAAAAATGCTCATCTTTGATTATGACGATCATTGATGACCTATGAAGTGACTCAGGAAGTTAAAATCTTCAAATATGAAGTTGCAATCTTCAGAGGCATCATCGAGACACAATCACAGAAAGTGCTGTATGTTTGTCTTAGGCACACACTTCTTCTTGACTTTCAGATTGTTTTTACAGTGAACCAATAGTCATCTAGAGATGGAATTTGGGCAACATATGTAAGTCAACCTCCTCTATCCAACAGTGTACTGTATAGCACATCGAAGTAGTGTAACACATACTGTAGTGTAAAATGCAGACAAGGAAAGGTCAGACTTTACCCCCCTCCATCCTATTTAGCAGCTATTAGAACAGACTAGTGACTTTCCATGTCCATTATGGTGGAAACGACTTGAGTGCAAAATGTCTCTTGGGATATTGTATAAAAATCATTACTCAGTGTTATATGGTATAAAGATGATTTTTTGATGTCATATGAATATCTCAGGCTAGAATAGAATTCCCTTTTTGGTTGGATAAAAAATAAAAAAACGTTTCCAGAACATTTTTGGTTGCAAAACTTTTCTCTGTCAAATCACAGATAATTGAGTCAGTGTTGGTGTGATTTGCGATTGCAATAGTTTCTGAAATCATTGAAAAAAAAGGTTTTTGAAATTTAAAAAAAAAAACAAAAATCTCTATAAATTCAAAACAAAATTAGTGGAAACAAGAGGAACTGGAAAAAAAAGAAAAACTTAAATATGAACAGACGGAAATTCAGAAAAAATTGTAGAAAAAGGAACAGAATTAAAAATATATCAAATAAATGTAGAAAAAATTACAGAAAAAAGAAACAAAATAAGAAAAAAAATAACAGGATGGGTGAAACTATTTGGGGGAAAAAAGGAAAAAGCAAAAATTCAAGAAGAAAAAAATTGGAAAAAGAAAAAAACAAATAGAGAGAATGAGAAAAGTTTGGAAAAAGTAGAAACAATCAAATTAGAAAAAAATCCTCTAAATAATACAGATTTTTATATTAAAAATTTTTCCTCTTTGTACTTGATTTTCAATCTGCTTTAATTTTTTTTCTCTATCTGATCCAAGGCCTGATTGATTGATGGCTGCAATTTTCTAAAGGCCTGCATAACCACAAAAAACGACCTTCACAAATCAGTCTACATTGGAAATGACCACATTCAAATTATTGTTGGACAAATTGATCCTGAGAAAGTATTGGAAGATTTTGCCAAAAGTTATGATACAGTAGACCTTTAAGAAAAAAAGCACATGGGTTACTGTATACCAAAGAAAAAAAGCACATGGGTTACTGTATACCAAGTATACCAAAAATTGAATGTATTGATGTACAAATTTTTTCAAAAATTTTGGATGATTACTTTCATTCACTTTTTAACCTCTCCTTTGTGATTAAGCTTGAAGAATGCATTTTCTCAGGCTTGATGAGATTTTGTCAATGAATTAAAATGGTTTGGAAGCTTTGAAACCAGTTTCTGAGTACAGTAAACTCAATAGTGTCATCATAGTTTTTCTTGCATTAATTACCTAAGGACACCAATTAATAAGTAGCAAAAACATGTTTTGGTTCAAGATGAAAGTTATATGAACACAGGTCTGAGAGATTCAGTGTGTTGGAAATTTGTGAATAAAAATTTTACGTTCAGCTAGGCTGACAATTGGACAGAGGGCAAATTGCATGGTATTTGTAGATGTTTTCTGTAGCATTGTGATTGTTTACTTGAACTCAATGGTCCTTTGTTGAATTCTTTTCGTTCAAAGATTTTTTTAATACAGTATTTTCAAAAATCAAGTTTTGTCACATGAAGGAGAGACATTAACTTCGACATCAGCAGTTGATGGCAATAAGTTGGAGAAAGTAAATACTGTACTTTGATTTTGGACTTCTGTTACAAAGGATGATACTGCTGTTTCAGTTTACTGTATTTACTTTTTTTGATTCCTGTTGGCTGAATATCTAAAATGCAGGTGTAAACTATATCTGAGACAAGATGTCTGAATTCTGGACATAGGGTAACCCGCAAAAGTGTCACCGGCTGACTTATAGAAAATATAACATTCATTGAAATTCACTTCAACAACGTTTAATCACCATGCTCTCATGTCAATTGGATAGCATGGCAAAGTTATTTATTCCTTTTAAAAATAATCGAGTAATTTTAATTGTTTTTTTTATCCAAAAGATTGACTGACTACCTCAGTACAGAATCTGCTAGACTTATATTTTAAATGAGTAGTGATGCTAGGTGAGGAAACAGTTGTACTGTCACTAATGTTGAAGTATGCCTCCAGTATTGTTCCCACAGTTCAGCTAGTGCAATTCTGGTGACAAAAAATTTAATATGCACAAGTAAAATGATTAGTCCTTCAACAAATCCACTTGTATCAGCCATATCAGTTGAGCTTATAATTAAATCAGTTTCTACAATATATATCCAGAAATTGTGTATTCGGAACTTCAGGAGATTTGTAGTCTTAAAAAAATCAATGATTAACTCAATAAACTCATCACTGTTTTCTAAGTAAAAAATCTTATGTAATTGATCAATGTTTCATGCATTCATGAGTTATATAATTTCAAATATTATCATCGATGTTTGTATGTTCTGCATGATTGAGCTTATCATAATAATTTGACGAGGTATCAGTCTCTAATTTACAAAGAATGATGTACAAAATTTTCGAATGATGTGCAGAAAAAAATTCGAAAATTTTTCATCTTTAGTGTTTTCAAATTTTTCCTATTCACCTGAGTTAAAATGGTCATGTCAGCAAAATAAGTATAGAAAAATTATTGTAAAAGTATGATAAAATATTCATTAAACTGTTTTTTAGAATGTCTGGGGTCTTTCTCACAGAGTGTAAAACTCTGCCAGTTTTTTTCAAATTGAACCCTGCAAACAGCCCAATTTTCAGATTTTCATGATGTTGAAATCAGAGCAGCACTGTTTTTTTCCCTACTGACCTTCATCCTATTTGATGAAATGGGTCAAAATTTCTGTTGTCAAAGTTTTATTTTGTGCTGAAAAATCCCAAAACATTTCATTCCGACCTCTTTGGCCTTATTAGAACATGATCCAATGTGTTGCACTCATTATTTCACCAGAAATCAAGAGCAAATTCTCAGTGTTCCTGTGAGATATGAATGAATGATGGTGAAAATTAATTGGAGCAGATATGCAGAAAAACTAATGCAAAACAATGCTGAATTGGCTGAGAATTTGGGCCAATCTTGTTATTCTACTGGAAATCAGTATCCATGACTGATGCAATGTGATGTTGTGCTATGGCTTATTTTCAAGCTAAGGCTTAGCATCTCCCTAGGCTTGAGTGACGCTGGTGGTCTACAAGGCTCAGGTGGAAAAATTCTGATGTGGGATAACCAGGAAATGCTACTGCTGGCAACTCTTGTTTGTCAAACTAATTAGGGAATACATTGAATTTATTGGCCATAAAAAGGCTTGAAAAATACTCTACAGAGCTGAATAGTATTTGGATTGTGTTCTATCCATTGTTTCCATCTACAGTTGCATGGATGCATATGCTATTTAGAAAAATATCAAAGCAGGCTTCCCTGTAGGTGTGTTTGTGAAGCTCAGCCTATAGTCAGACTGCATGATATTTGTTGCTTTGCCACATAGTTGTCTTCATTTTGTGTGTGTTCTTCCCCTGTTCCAATTGTCCCTTCAGGTTATTCTGCCCTAGTTTGTTTATATCCAGACCAGATAATTCCAGTTCTGGTTTAATTTTTCTAATTTCCCTTCATTCATACCTTATACAACTCTTAACATTTAACAGCAACATATGCACATGCTAGTCTTCACATTTTCTACCCTTTTTATGCATTTTAATTTCTGACTATTAATTCATAAATCAGGTCAGGATTGCATATAAATTCTGAATTGCAGACTTGTGGCCAGAAACAAAAAAATTAGGAATTTAAAAACATTTTTTTTCAAAATTGCCTAAAGTTCATGAAATCAAAAATTTATTTTTCAAATCTGTAACCTATAAGGTAATGAATTCTGCATCTACTTGTTAGTTCAGATAGCTTGTGATACAAGAACAATTATTTGATTTTGAAAAATGTGAATAATCGAAAATTTTCTAACCAGAATAGTGGAAAATGTCTGGATTCAAAAAATAATTTTTTTGAGGGTTTTATATTTTTTCAAATCCTCGACTGTTTGAGGTGCTGAATTTTGTAGTTGAGTCAGGATCAATTCCATAACAAAAAATGTTTTGATTTTGAAAATGTGAAAAATCAACACCTCTCAGACTGAATTGGTGTGGATGCGAAAAAATTGATTTTTCCAAAGCTTTAGAATTTTTTCAACTCCACAACTACGGTAAAGTGGGGCTAATTCCCCACAGTGGGTTAATTTCAGACGAAACTTTTTTTTCGCGTTCACAGGTTCATATCTTTAAAAATATTGATTTACTGTGAATAAATTTTTTTTCTGTGAAAGTGTGTTCTTTTCCACAAATAATGCACTTAAATTTATTGGTTTTATGCGTTGTTTCATTTTCAGCATGTTGATTTTCGTGAAAGAATTTTTTTCAGAAATTTTAGGTGGTGTCAAAACTTTTCTCGTGTATGGGTACTGTAACAGTTCATAAAGTGATTTTTCGTTTTTAAACTACCAATATATCGAACTAAATCAATTTAAAATATGTTTGGGTTTTATTGAGTTCTGATAAAGTAATGATTTTTTAAATTTCAAATTTTCATTTTTACAAAATGTGGGGGTAATTTCGGACAGGCTGTCCGAAATTACCCCACTATAAAATATACATAATTTAGTGTTATTGGATCATTTTTGAATATGCCTCGCAACTATAAATGAAAACGGCCTGATCTAGTGAGCAATGATACAATAAAAAATGCCATTCAAGCGGTAGAAGATGGCATGAGTATCTGAGAAGCAGCAGATGTTTATGGTAATATACTACAAGAGATGGAAACTTGATTAAGTTAGATATATTTCCATATAATATTCAGGAATTTCTACGTCAACTTTACATGATAAGTACGAAAGCAATCATTCAAATAAAGTTGGGCGCCTGATAGTCTTCACTCAGTAAGAAGAATTGGCTTTCCTTGATGTCGTGATTAAAGTAGCAGAATGGGGTTTTTCCATTGTCGATTTTAGACTTGAAGCACATCGTCAAAGGCTATTCGGATAGAGCAGGCAGAGATGTTGAGAATTTTGTTGAAAATGAACTGGGAAAAGAATGGTGCTTATCTTTCTTGAAACGACATGAAAATGCCTTGTCGCAAAGATTTGCCAACAATATCAAGAGATCCAGAGTGCTGGTTAGTGTGGAAGAAATGGTAAAGTATTTCGGACATTTGAAAACATCTTCAATTACAATGAAACCAATTTGACTGATGATCCGAAGAAATCAAAAGTAATTGCAAAAAAAGTGTTTGTTTAATTAAACAGTGAGAAATGTTTCATTATGAGTATGTACCTACCTATTCATTAAATTTCAGTCATTTTCAGCCATTCCAGTATTGTCTGACGTTTGTGCCTTGCCCAGTTCAGCCAAAGCTTCGCATATGATCTTGATTTCGGTGCTATCAATCTTTTGTGTGACGTGTGTTTATGCAATAATTTTTTTTAAAACTTGCCAAATGTCCGAAATTGCCCTCACAATGGGTTAAATGTAGTCAAAAACTAATAAAAAGCCCATTTCCTATGTAAAATACCCCTCTGTCTGAAAATACCCCACTTGGGGGGTAACTTCGGACACCTGCATTTTTTTAAAAAAACACATGGATGCACATGGTGTGCATCCATGTGGCTTTTTATACATGAAATATAGCTGGGGACTGGACTTATAGTTATCGTTTTTCATCCACAGGTTCAAAACTTATATCACCTTAAACTTTGAAATCGTCCAAAATTACCCCATTTTATGGTATTTAAGTTGCCGAATTTTGCATCTACAAGTTGAAGCAGACCAATTCTAACACAAAAAAAAGTTTTTTGATAGTGAAAACTGTGAAAAATCGACGATTTTCCGACCAAAGTGATGGAAAATTGTGTAAATTCTAAAAATTGAGTTTTTTTGAAATTTTCAATTTTCTCACACCACAGACTTTTTGTGCAATGGAATGTCACATCTTCAAGAGTTTGCAATGACCAAATTAATAGAAAATTGTATGAATTAAACAAAATTAAAATTTTGGAAGGTTCAATATTTTTTAAACACATGACTGTTTGAGTAGGAGAAGTTGAGAACTATTCCAATCCAAAAAAAATTTTTGATTCTGAAAGATGTAAAAGATTGACAATCATCAGACCAAAATGATTCAAAATTGTGTTAATTGGAAAAAGGATTTTTTCAGTGTTTTTAAATTTTTCCACACCCCAGACTGTATGGGACACCTATGTTCCCACCTATAAGTTGAGTTCACACCAATTCCCATACAAAAACATTGTTGGCTCTGAAAATTTGAAATATTTGAGATTCTCCGATCAAAATGATAGTCAATTATATAATTTTGAAGAATTAGGTTTTGTTGAAAATTTATGAGACAAGGTCTGAGAGAATTCAACTTCTAATACAGAGATTTGCAATAAGTAAAAAATTAATCCTACCTGAAAATCACAGACTTAGTGCAACTTGATGTGCTAAGAATGATAATAATATTCATCTTGCCTGAAAATCAAAACTTGCATAGCTACAGTATGACAAAAATTGAATATTTTCAATTTAAGACTTAAACTTCTTTTAACTTTTGCAAGTTTAGGTAAGTCTGATATTGTGTTCAGAAAATTTACCCAATATTAGGCCTATGGATGGGTCACAATTTACTATAGGACTCATTAGTGTGAAGTGGTTATTAGGAATACAGTGGTGCTTGAAACATACCTGTAATTGGAGGGGGGTGTCACAGTCCGATATCAAGTGTGACTCGGGTTCACTATAAACTACTTTCTTACTTTTAACGTTTAATATAAGCAAGGCACAATAAAATTATGACAATAATAATCTCGTTTGCGTAAGAATTCAAATATGTGTTGAACGACTACAATAATATTCACAGGGCATATATATCGAAAAAGTAGCACGACTTTACAGCTGGATAGAGTAGATAAAAATATATCAACTGTAAGAATACTATCATAAACAGTGATAAGGATAACATATTTCGCTCTCATTAACACGTTTCGGTTAGTGTAGAAAATCATCAAAAAGAAGGACTTATACAAAGAATGCACATAATAAAATACTGTAGTTACACATGAATTATTACTGTTCTATTTGTTTTCTTGTGTTATGGACCATTAATTTATAAGAGTGAGAATATTCTTCAAGTGAACAGGCTTTCTTGACACTCCGCCACTTAAGTTCAAGCGTCGGCAATTGATACTTCATCATCACTCATGTCGATGTTTGGATCAGCCTGATTAGTCAATAGTTTTTGAACTTCAACATTTCTCAATACCTCGTTCTGATGATACGGCTTTGTTCGGTTGACGTGCACCATTTCAATCGTAGATGGATTGTCCAATAGTTCGATCAGAATGTTCGGCAAAACAATTTTTTTAATGGGATATGGACCTTGGTATAAAGGCATTAATTTTCTCGCCAGTCCTCTCTTAACCACTTGTGATTCTTTGAGAACCAGATCTCCAACCTTGTATGCAATATTTGTAACATTTTTATCGTACTGAAATTTATTTTTATTTTGGGCTATCTCTATCTGCTGTTGTATCAGTGTTAGAGCATCTGTAAAATGCTTTTTAACTTCTTGGGCGTAACTTAACATGTCAGTCATATGCAAAGGTGGATGAAAATTCAACGCTGCATCCACAGGTAATAATGGTAATCTTCCAAATATTAGCTCAAATGGTGTGAAACCAGTACTTTCATTGACATGTATGTTAGCAGAAAATTTGGCAAAAGGAACATGTAAGTCCCAGTCTAACTGATTAATCTCCACAAACATCCTCATCCTAACAATGAGAGTTTGATTCATTCTCTCAACTTCGCCATTAGCCATCGGATGGTAAGCTGTAGTGTGAAGTTTTCTAGTGTTGCATAACTTAGTTATCTCCGTCATCAATGATGAAACAAAATCAGAACCCCTGTCCGATTGTAATATCCTAGGTGAACCATGTCTACACATGATTTCATTAACGAACAGTTCGGCTATTGTTTGTGCAGTTATATTTTCGGTAGCAAAAGCTTCCACATACTTTGTGAAATAATCAATAAAGACAATGATAAATCGGTTACCTTTTTCTGTTAATGGAAGTGGTCCCATGCAGTCCACTCCTATCCTATCAAAAGGTCCCATTACCCTGATAGGCTTCAATTCAGCAATCAGTTTCTTTCTAGCTGATTTATTTATTTGACATAACTTACAAGAGTAACAATAAGAAAAAATATCTTTTCTCATCCCGAACCAAAAATACTTTCGACATATCATTTCATACATTTTTTTTCCACTATAGTGACCTGACAATGGGTCATCATGATATGCTTGTAAAATAAAATTTATCATTTTCGTAGGTATCACAATTTTCTTTATTCCAGCGTCAACTTTATATAATAATCCCTGTTCCACACAAAACTCACTTTTTCCGTCATTCTCTAAATTATTCCAGATTTTCAACAATTGGGCATCCTCTTCTTGCAGCTTATTTAGTCTCAATTCTTCTATATCACTAGCTTTATTTCTAACCAAACATATATTTGTATTAACGAAACAACTTTCCTCAATATCAAAAAATTTACTTTCCTTTACATTTGGTAAACGAGAAAGACAATCAGCATTCTGATTCCTGGCACCCTTTCTCGGGTTTATTACTAACTTTATGCCTGCCAAAGCCAAACCCCACCTCGCAATCCTGGGTGAAGGATTGGGCTTCTGCAATACCGCTTTGACTGCGGTATGGTCTGTTTCAACCGTTACTTCATGTTCATATAAATATGGTCTGAAGTATTTGACAAATTCTACCACAGCAAGCGTTTCTAACTCTGTGACTGCATAATTCTTTTCCGCATTACACAATGATCTGCTAGCATATGCTACAGGGTGTTCATTTCCCTCATTATCCTTTTGACACAAAATTGCACCAATACCCTCATACGAAGCATCAGTTTGTAAGATAAACGGCTTGCTAAAGTCAGGGTGTTTTAACAAAGGTGGTTTTAACAATCTTTCTTTTAATATATCAAAAGCTTGCTGATGTTCGTTCTCCCAAACAAAAATGACATTTTTCTTCAACAAATTCGTCAAAGGTTGCATAATCTTAGCACAACTCAATATAAATTTCCTGTAGTATGATATCAACCCCAAAAACGATTTGAGTTCTTTAACCTTTTTCGGCAGCTTTATGTCTGCAACAGCTTCTAATTTCCGTTTATCAGGTAATATTCTTTTCTCAGATATGCGATATCCTAAGTATTCAGTTTCCGTATAACTAAATTTACATTTACTTAGTTTCAATTTCATATTACCATTGTTTAGCCTGATTAACAGTTCTCTTAACCTTATTAGCATTTCATCATGAGTTTTCGCAAATACCAATATATCATCCAAATATACCAGACAAGTTCGGCATTGTAGTCCACTTAGGAGCATGTCCATTAACCTCTGAAACGAAGCCGGGGCATTGCATAATCCAAACGGCAAATAGTTGAATTCAAAAAGTCCGATTGGTGTAGAAAACGCCGTTTTTTCCTTATCTTTTTCACTTATGGGTATGCTCCAGTAGGCATTTGCTTGATCTAATGTAGTGAAATAGCACATACCATTCTAGGTATCTAGGATATCGTGAATTCTTGGTAAAGGATATACATCCTTTTTAGTCACCTCATTCAATCCTCTGAAGTCAATACACATTCTGTGACTTCCATCTTTCTTTCTGACCAATACCACATTTGTACTCCACGGCGACTTACTGGGTCTTACCACCCCTTTTTCGTGCAACATTTTTACTTCTTTTCCTATGATTTCTTTCTCCTTTGGAGATGTCCGAAAAGGAAATTTCCTTACTGGCTTGTTATCCCCAGTATCAATTTCATGCTTTATCAGATTCGTTTTCCCTGTATCTTTTTCGTCCATAGCATATAAATTAGGGAATTCCGTCAGCAATCCAATAATTTGATTAATTTCTTCCTGTCCTAACTCCTTGGCTATATCTGCATTTTCCATTATCCCCTTTTTTAGCTGATATCTTGACTTATTACCATCATTATTTGTATTAATTATTAAGTTTTCATTTTCAGGATATGCTCTCACATTACCTATAACCTGTTCATTATATAGCTTAACCGGATAATTATTGGGATTTAATACTTGCACAGAGATGATTCCATTATTCACTTTTCCAACTGAGCTGGCAAAATACACTTTCCTGCTCGAATCTTTTGGCTCAAAAACTACACAATTGACTCTACTATATAGGTTAGATACCTCTGCATTAACAAGCTGTAAAGATCTTGGTGCTATCTCTACATTGTTCACCAAAATTGTTGCTTCACGCGTCTCTGGTGGGTTATAAATCAGTCCATGACAAGAGATATCTTTCTGTTTAAATCGTACGGTGGAATTAGCCCAGTTAAACTGTACATTTTTAAATCTATTTAAAAAGTTTGTGCCCAAAATAACATCAGCCGAACAATCCTCTTGTACAAAAGCAAGGATATTCTCATCCACATCCTCTACAGAAATATTTAACAGTACAGTTCCTTTTACTATTATATATCCTCCGTTAGCTGCAGTAGGTTTAACCGTCGTTTCTCTTATTTTTACCTCAGGTAGCTTACAAATAACTTTCTCATCTACCAAAGAAAATACTGCACCAGTATCAACCAATGCATGTGCCTCTTCGAGTTTATTTATCAATACTTTAACATGTGGAGTCCGTAATGAATTCGCTGTTTTCTGGATCAGACATACAGTCGTATTCGTATCCGTTGCTAATTGAACCTTTCCAGTTGTATCTTTTAATTCAATACTTTCTTCCTTATCTTCTTTTCTGTTATTTTTATCCCTATTTCTGTTAATTGCTGCCATTCTGCTTAACCTTAACAGTGCATTTCCCAAATTATCTTTAAAACTAGCCTCGCGCTGTAAGTTTACTGGGGGCACATATGATATACTTGTGCGTTTACACCTAGCCATTATAACAAGATATCCTATGTATCCTACGACCACAAGTATCACTACAACAATCAGGACGTTAAATATTAATTGTACGGGTCCCGATAGTAGCGCATTTAAGCCATCCCGAAAACCCTTTTGTTGGGTCACTATGACATGTTCAAATGCCTCTCCAGTATCATGTATGACGTTTCCAATACCTTTGCCTATCCCTGCTAACGTCTCATAAATGACTTTAGGCTCCAGTGCCATATCAGATGTGTAGCCAATCACATTTTTCAAAACTTTCTCTATCTTCCTAGTCCTGTGCACATATTGTTAGAACATAGCTAATGAAACAGGTAGGTTAGCCAGCTGATCATGAAAAACAGCGGGACTATCAAACTGAAATAATTCTGTGTTATTTTTCCAAATTATTTCTAATGGAATTTTACTAACGTGTACTGTACCTGCCTTTGTAGACCAGTTTTTCCTATTCTTAAATATGCCGATAGGCTGATGATGACAGTTGATTATAGGACTTTCTTTAACAAGGTCCATGCCGCCTGGCACAACAAACATCAGGTTATCATTGCCCAATTTTACAGGCAAATATTTATAACACATATTGCCGACTTTATAGGTGTCATAAATTAGACTTATGTTAACTTTTCGGCAGGGCCACACAGTAATTACTTCCCCAGTAAATTCTGCAACAATATCTGTCCTTTGCAAAAATGCTCTCATTCCTAAAGTGGCATCCATGCGCAAAAATTGCCAAATTAGATCCAAATGCCTTTGAACATGATGACACAATTCCATCCATGTCCGTCGGAAGTTATCATTTTCAATTTGTATCATTTTATATTCCAGATAATTTAATTTTGCATTAACTGGGTCATAATCAGTACCGTTTTTTGCCATTTTCGAATAATGGGGGATTGACTCGACCATAAACTTTTTGCCATGTATCTTTACTACCACTCCTTGAGTTGTCTCTAGCGCATTAGTAAATTCCTCATTGCACTCCTGAAAAGGTGTTGTTAGCTCTAGTGCTGCTTGAAGTTCGTCCACAATGACATGCTTATTACTTAGGATAGCTATATATCTACCTTTATATTCTACAGGACATATTTTTTTAAAATTTTTATTATTCCAAATAATAATACCATCACCGGAGTTGCATACACCCGATGTGGGTTTACAATTGCCCACATCTCCAAGGTCAGTAACTAAAGTGTGTCCATTCCAAGTAGCTAATTGTCCCTCTTCTATCAGAAAATTATTTACTTTCTTACATATATCCACACAGCACCATTTATATTCTACTTGTAAAGTTAAGTTGGTGGTCCACATACCTGATGACTTCTCAACCAAAATGTCACCATTATATCTTTTACTAACAAATGCTGCTTCGCAAGTCCTAGCGTCTACCTCCTTAACTTTTACATTGTCAGTAACCATGCTTTTTGTGCCAAAAAAAGTCGTAAAAGTACATATATCTCTTTCCCTTGTGAAACATTTGTGAGCTTTAGCATAAATGGGTGTTGTTCTAGGTACATAGATGCTAACATTCACACAATGTGGTTTCTCCTCTCCTTTCATTGGTAACCTGCACTCCACCTTTTTAGGCAGCTCAAGTGCATGTCCACTTTTGGACGACCCACATATCTGATATTCTTGTCCTTCACCAAATTTTATTAACAATGAAAAAACAAATATCAATATCAATGTGATAATAGGCCTGAACAGGCTATTCGTTATTGGTGCTATCTTAATTTTGGCAAAAATTAATTTTTTAATATCATGGCAAATATCTGCAATATCATAACTACCTGTTTCGGGCTCACTGGCTACTTCGCCCTCTTCTTCACTTTCAGTTTCGCTCTTGTCCGAATCCGCGTACAATTCATGGGCTTCATTTATTGTAAACTGCAAAGGTGATTCGGGTGCATTTTTGCTTCGTTGCAGTTTCCGCCTCTTGCCGTGCACCGGGCAAGGCTCACATGTGCACGTTTCGTCCCTTATTATTTCTCTACTTGGTCCTTTCAAGAAAAAGTGATTATTTTTATCAGGAAAATCTCTTGGTATTGTGGGCTTTCTTCTATATTCAAAAGGGATATCCTCATTTTCTACCAATTTTTTCGAATTTTCAAGTAGTTCTTCCTAATCAAAATTAACTATTTGATCAAGTTCATAATTATCAAAAACTGGGCCTTTTTTCATTAAAATATTCCAAAATTTCCTTCCTCGAAACCATTTAACTTGTCTAACTCAGGTAACTCATTTAGTTCTATCTTATCTTTATCTTTATACTCCAACTGTACATGCTGGTCCTCGATTTTCCACATAACATCCAAATTATTAAAATTTTCGATTAGTTCATCAAGGCTGTCACATTTTCCCAGTGCCTCTTTGGGTGGTAGAGGAAAATTACAAGAATCTTCCAGATCACTCCCTTCTACTTCTTCCTCACCAAATATCCAAAATGAGTATAGAGGCTTTATTTCTTTTTCCATATTAACCCAACTTTCTTCACTTCTATCTTCCAATGAAACTCCCTTGGTTCCTTCTATACCCTCTGGTGCAGTATCTATGCTATCGATCTCTTCATTTCTCTCTTCTATCTCAATAACATTGCACCTCAATGAAATACTTTCCTCCATAAAAATGTCATCATCCATGTCCAAAAAATTCAAATGTATCCCTTCTCTACTCCCTGGTGTTTGCATATTCGAGCCATCCCTATTATTATAGAAATTTTTACAGTTACCTGGCTCCGAGACCTTACAATCTATCACTTTATGCCCCAATTGTCCACATTTGGTACAGCGTTTCGTGCAGTAGTGGCCTATTCTTCCACAAATGTAACAATTTTTCGTGCGACAACTGTCACTCGTGTGTCCACTATGTTTGCATTTTGTACAGTTAGCACAGCGTGGTGAGGTCGTCCTTGGGGGCATTGCTGTTTGTTCGATATTGTCCTGTTTCCGACCTCGGCAAATTGGTTCTTTCAAGTCTTTTATCTCTTTTTGTAATTTTTCCATCACTGGATTTTCAGTATATTCCACAGCTAGTACAGGATTATTATTATTATATTGATATTTACCATGAAGGTCCTCCCGAAAAATTTGGGACTCTGCATACCTAGCCGCTTTTGCAGCTTCTCCTAGTGTAGTAAAATCCCTATATTTTAATCCCTCATTAATGCCAGGCTGTAAGCCTCTTATAAAAATCGGCTTAATTATCATATCCCTAGCTTCTTCTTTTAATGTAGGGTAAGCTGATCTAGCTAATTTTCTTAATTTATCCAAATATTCCATAATATTTTCATTAGATTTTAGTTTCCTATCATATATTAACTGCTGATGGACGTCACTATCCCGTCCCTCAGGGTACATATCTTTCAACCCCTTTATCAGATCATCAAATGTATTGGCCACATTATTATCCTTTTTCAGCTCATGAAATGATGCTAAGGCTCCTCCTATGAGATTGGATTCCAAAAATGCTATCTTATAAGCCTCATCATAGTCACTTATACCTTGTAATACCATGTATTGTCCAAATCTCTCTGCCCAGTCATTTAGGGACTCTCCAAAAGCACCAGAAAATGGGGCTGGAGGCCTAAATGCCATCATTGAGTTGAAACGCAATAAGGAGTGCTTTAATCCCATATCTTGATTACCATCAATTTTCATACTTAACTCTCCTAACCTATCCGCTAAGGGGGTTGCGATATCTTCAAAAGCTTTCTTTACTATTCTTTTCAAAGCTTTTGCTTCCTCTGCCATTATCTTATTTTTTCTTGTTTGGCATGGGGTACTCAACTCAAGTTTAGCTTCTTCAATTATCTTTCTAAATTCGTCTGAAGTCGATTGCCTACCTTTGGTCAATGAATCCAGATTATCAAAAAAAAATGTATTTTCTTTAGCTTATACTTATTTTATACCCTTTCTTTCTACCTTTTTCAAATATCGCGTCTGCCTTTTATCTATTTCTTATCTCTTTAATATCCAAATCTTTATCTTTTCTTTCTCTCTTTTTATTTTCCTATCTCTATATTCTTTCTTCTCTTTTTTTCAATAGTGACCCCTTTATCTAATTTATCTTTCTTTAATTTCTATATTTTCTACTTTCTGTCTTTTGGGAACCATCCCTAATTTCCTTTATCACCTATTACTTATCTTAACCTACCTTTGGTTATTTTTCTCCCTCAATTTACTCTTTTCCCCCTATCTAACTTCTAAGCTTTCCTAATTTCTATCCCGTTTTCCCACAATTTCGTCTCTATCTTCCTACCTTTCGTTTCCCAGATTGCCCCCCAAATTTGTCACGGTCCCATATCAAGTGTGACTCGGGTTCACTATGAAGTACTTTCTTACTTTTAACGTTTAATATAAGCAAGGCACAATAAAATTATGACAATAATAATCTCGTTTGCGTAAGAATTCAAATATGTGTTGAATGACTACAATAATATTCACAGGGCCTATATATCGAAAAAGTAGCACGACTTTACAGCTGGATAGAGTAGATAAAAATATATCAAGTGTAAGAATACTATCATAAACAGTGATAAGGATAACATATTTTGCTCTCATTAACACGTTTCGGTTACTGTAGAAAATCATCAAAAACAAGACTTATACAAAGAATGCACATAATAAAATACTGTAGTTACACATGAATTATTACTGTTCTATTTGTTTTCTTATGTTATATACCATCAATTTATAAGAGTGAGAATATTCTTTAAGTGAACAGGGTTTGTTGACAGGGGTAGTGCTATTGGAACCCCTCCCCAGAAATCATCTGCCATATGGCTAGCCATTGGGCGACCCCCCCCCCAGGATTTTCCAATCCAATGGCTAGCCATAGGGTAGCCATGGGAACCCCACCCAGTCAGCAACCATTCGAATGAGCTTCAAATAGAAGAAATATCTACAACAGTTAATCAATTTTTTTATTACTAAGAAATACTATCATAAGAAGACTAAATATATGTTCAATATCAAGCTTCACAGAAAAATATTGCTTTCTTCCATATGATTCTTCCAAGACAGCAAATGTTCTGGCAAAGATTCTTCCCAGTTTTTCAATAGAGTACATTCTTTTTCATTCAATGTTATTGGTTTCCTTGAAGTTGAATCAGTTGGTAGATTGCCTTTTAATAACCAGTCCTTGACAATAGGAATGGCATTGCATTTTTTAATAGATGGTCCATTAATTCGTAGACGCAGTATGGTATCTAAGCTTTCTGGCCCTAGTCTTGATCTTCGGTCATACTTTGAATGCTTCATTATACTGAATCCTCACTCAGCATCAGAAGATGAAACTGGCACTGCAAGCATAGCACCAATGATATACTGCATGTCTGGCTTAGTACACCATTCTATGCTGCTTGAACTCAATGCTGCAGCCCAAAATAGGTCTAAACCAGCATTGCCAAATTGATCCATGATTTTGTGAGTACACAGTATTGCTAGCAGGTTGCACCACTGTTCAAGGACGTTTTCAATGTCGAGGTTAAAGTGAACTGCAAGCTGGGAAATTTCATCAAGCTTGAAGTTCTTAGTAAGATCAGCGTCCTTGGGAAAATTTTGAGGATTGAGTACATCAAAAGCCAAAATTTCGCTCTCTGGATAATATTCATTCAAACCAGATATGAGCTTATCAATGTATTCACCAATGATTCGACTCAAAGGACTGTATAGCTGTGGATGGCGTCCAACTGACGTTACTAGCTTGACACTATTATATGTGACAATTTGATACTCTTCATAATTGGTCAGGGTCTAACATGCCACAAGATTGTCTTCTGCTGTACCACACTGTGCCTGTCCAAACTGTTGTTTTTTTAAGTCTAGCAAGATGGTCTTCAACTTCTGAATATGAGTAGCCTGGTTAATAATCACGGCACTTGTTGATAGGAAGTGATGAGAAACTACACCAAGTTCATTCAACATATCCATTGTCAGAACTAGAAAAGCTAAAAGGTTCCTCTGTTCCAGCACACTCAGGTAACCCCGAGCTTTGTTTCTGTTGTCTGATTTGAATTCATCGGGCAACTCTGCAATAGTTTCTAGTGCATTAATCAAGGTCTTATACATTGCGAAAATTTTTTTCATTGCTGTGAATTCACTGGCCACCCATCGAAATGAGAAAATGTAATTTAGATCGAAATATTGCTCCTCAAATGCTTCTGCTGCTTCCATCAGGATTCTTCTCCATTTGTTACTCATCAAAAATGAGTAGGGGCTGTTAATGAGGTCTTCCATTTGTTTGAAATTAGTCTTGCTGCTCCATGCATAACCCACTGCAAGTTGTAAGCGATGTGCCATGCAGTGCACTGGTATGATTTTCCGGTTTTTTGTCCATTCTCTTAGTTTCATAATGATACAAATATGATGTCCCAAATTTACTGATGCCCCATCACTGCCAAATCCAATTAGGTTCTCCTTAATTTTCTGTGTGAAAGATGGGCATATTTCATCATCTTCAACAAATGCTCTAGTTAGGGCCTCCTTATGTGCTTCAGCTGTTTCTCCTTGGTTGAGTACGATAAGTTTGTAAAAGTAAGTCACTGGACGATGCAGTTGATCTCTGTCTGAATATGTGGACTCTCTTCTTGTTGACTCAATTGTTCCGAAATAAGTGATGATATAGTGACTGCCTTTTTCTGTCAGTTGATCCATCAATTATTAGAGAAAAAGGTTTACTTTCATCACTGCATAAATATTGAATGAGTTGCCTTTAGAAATAACTGCTGATACTGTTGTCCATTTTGATTGCCGATTGGGGGGTTCCATGAAGATTTCCAATCTGAGCATTGGAATTTTCTGTGAGTTCAACCCTGACCCCCAAAAACCAGGGTTTGTCAACCCCAACCCCAACTGGGGGCGAAATTCTGCCCCTGTATGATCACTACTCCTAGTAGGATTTGTTGTCTCTCTTGTTCCGTCCCATTATTTTTCTTGGTTGATTTTAGGCGACCAAATAATGAACAGGCATGTCAGGACAAGCTTACCTTCATCCCAAAGTAAGTACACTTACCTATACATGTTCAACTTTTGTGCAACATATTCTCTCCTGGAGAAAGTTCTTCCTTTCATTGTGATTTGTTATGATCAGTGTTTCATTTTTTGTCAGCATCATTCTTGCCTCTGGTGACTACATTACCACGTTTTATAGTAGAAAAGAGCAGTAAAAAAACTCTCACAAACTTTATGAGATGATTTTGTGACATTATTTTCTGAAGGGGCCAAATCCAAGATTTGTGCTCCGGATGCCACAGCCACTACTGCAATGACATGCTGGGATATATTCACCCTGCCGAAACTTACACAAATTATGGACCATGGCCATTTTACTGCTGCAAGGTATGCTTTTTCTTTCCAGCACCATAACAAGGGTTTGAAAGCCAGTGTACAGTAGATTACATTATTCGGCACTTATCCACTTTGGTCCACCTGCCGCAGCCTCAACCTCTGGCGTCTACAGTAATTGAGCAGCTATCCTGTGTACATCAGTAAAAGCATTAATTTGCTTACACAAACTTAGGCTTAGGGGCGTAGCAATGCGATGTGCCTGATGGGCGCAGCACTGCGCTGGCACCCTCAGTGCCTCGGCTCATGCCGCTGGCTCTGCTTCCTTCGGTCTCTGATCTTTGTCGATTGTTGAATTGGATTGGTGATGCTCGAATGGAAATATGAACAGTAGGTTCGTATTTCTGTTCAACAGGAATCGTCAGCTGTCTTATTGTAGATGCCAGCAGTTGACGCTAAGGTACCAGGTGGACCAAACTGGATAAGTACCCATTATTCTCATGCACAGTTTTAGTTTTTCATTGATAACCATTGATGAGTCATTTTTTTGAGAAACAAGTTATACCATATGGCCAGGACAATCATGACCTATTGTAGAAACTTAGGTGTCAAAATGCTCTTAAGGCCAAGTAGATGACAAAGATGAAGACAAGATTGGATATAAGTTATTTTGTTGTATATAGAACTCATTTGAATAAAAAACACATTTCAATCTAGAACAGTGGGTTAATTGTGCTGCTGATAAAGTCTGCACTATTGTCTTTGTAAACATTTTTTGACATCACGTCCACTAATCTTGGTGATTGAGTAGTGATTAAAAATTAACAATTGCATAATTGATTAAATGTCCTGTGAATTATTATTAAAAGATGGTGAGTAATTTGCCAGGGTCAGGATTGACACATGTTATTGGTGAAAACATACAGTCCATTGATTATTTTGATACTGCAGGAATCAGTACTCTGATATTAATTATATCAAAAGAGGATGGTACACCACTAGGATACAGTTCTTTTTGACACATATAACATCAAAAAGGACGATGTAGAGGAATCACAAAATTTACTTTTTTCATCAAAGTTGGAAAAATGATACTTGACATTAACCCTTACAAAAATTTTCTACTTTCTGCTATATTGGTAAGTTCACAGGAAATATCTCATAGGAATGGGCTTCCAACAAACCTGAGGTATAAGAGAATGGTTGCAGCATTTTTCATTCTTGAAAAGAATATGTCTTATAGGCCCAGAAGTCCCCAAATGATATTGGATCCAGAAGTCCCCAAATGATATTGGATCAACTTCTCCATAATATCAAAAGTTTTCATCATATGCAGTTGATGAGATTTGCAGGATTGAATACTCCACAAATTTCAGATATCTAAATGTGATTGTATTATTTTGGTGCTTTTTTATAATGGTTTTGGATACAGTTAATAGTTATAACTTGCCTCCATCTAGGCACTTTTCGAAAACAACACTTCTGCATAAATGTGAACACGTTTCCTCGTTCTATGAGCATGTTATAGTTGTTCATTGCAACTGTAATCGAGAATAAATACAATATTGTCAAAAAAGGAGGCAGTCAGACATTTTTCAAAAATATTAGCTTTTTTGTCAATTTTTCGAGTCAAACCTGCTGTTTAAATTTATATTCATTTACATACAAAATATACAGTATACAGAATGCAGTAAGATGAGGCAAATTTTGAAATTGACTTTTCAACAATCTGATTGTTCGTACCAAGATATGACTAAGACTTTAAACTGTAGAGATTCCGAGTTTCTTGGCTTAACTTCTTCTTGACCATATAATTCCTTGTGAGTAATTATTTTTCTGTTACCCACACATTCTAAACTAGCATTTGTTTGATGTTATTAGGCCTCTGTTGCAGACCATAGTGATTGATCCTGTTTGCTATTCAGACCCTCAGTAAACATGCCTTCATCCTCCATGTGGTTTAGCTTGTGGCAGACAACCAAGACTAATTATGATGCTCTTTCAGGAACATGAATTTGATTCTCGGAATTATCAGGAATTTGCCATCAAGATAATGCAAATGGCTCAGGAGAGCAGTATACTTCTTTTCAGCATCTTTCGTTCAACTGGCAAAGGGCCCGATTTATAGTTTTCCTTGATGAAATAATATAGAATCATGAATTACCAACTAAGTCACGACAATGAGGCGTACAAGATGAAAGTTAGAAGCATGTCTTTATATATTAAAAAAATTTAAGTTGCAGATAATATGCTAAATAGCTATTGAATCTATGTTACAAAATATGGCTGCGAAATACCCTATTCGATGATGTCATGTTACAAGTCTATACATGACAGCTAGTCCTCACTTGGCACTTCCAAACTGACTGTTCACAGGTTCCTTACCACATTGTCTCACTGTGGCACTTGTTTATGGGGCTACTGTTAGGGGTGATTATTAGCAGAGTCCCTTCAATTTCAAACATTTTTGATTAAATGAGATCAAAATAACTAGCTGGACAATGACATTGCCTACCACTCCCTATATGTTACATTTTAAAGAAAACAAAGATATGCATACTTCCCTGCAATTATTTGATGGTGTAGGGATTGGTACAGATAATAAGGGTAACAAAACTACTTGAAATGCTTTTACAACCCGTAGTGTGATTTTCATCTTTCAATTGACTCCTTGCAGTATGGATGGCAATTTTTGGGAACTCATATGTGGAGGAACCACCAGCTCACAAATGAACTTTGGAGAAGATATACCTAATAGCAGTATGGAAGCACTTATATTTTCAGAATTTGACTCTCTTGTAATGATTGACAAGAATCGTGAAACTTTTACTGATTATAGTACTTAACTGAGCTATATATCTACATCATGTACATTTGCATTTTTTACAGTAGTACTTTTACTGATTATAGTAGTAAGCTGCTAGATACAAACACTATTATGAACTTTTTTTATTTCTTAGTTTTTCTAACCAACTTTTCCTCATAATGTCAAACCAAAATTTACCCACAAAATATTCTTTCTTATTTTTATAGAATTTTTTTCATACATAGACTTCATAAAAATGCTTAAAACCCTCTACAATATTCTAGAAATCATATCCCAATAAAGTATCTACATACATACATACAATACAGATTTTACTATACAGTATTTAACATCTGTTCTATGCTATGTTTTAGGAAAGTTAACTAACTATCTTTCTGTTATGCTAATTATTTACCGCACAATTCTACTCTTTTCCATCTTCTTGTTTTTCTACTATACATTGACACCTGTCCCTTTTTTGTGACTATATAATAGAAATTCCTACTGTGGTTTGTTTTCTTAGTACAATTTACCCTTTTCTTGTCTTATTCCAAAATATTACAGTAGTATGTCATAACAGTTTTGCCTTCATTGGATGTAAGTCTATAGAACTAAAGCAACTCTTTTACAATTCATTATATCTATATTCCCACAGTATACCATTTTTACATGTCTGTAGGAACACATCATAACATAAGTATTATAACATCAAAAACTTACTAGAAACGTGGCAATGCTAGGGCTACCCAGTTGTTGATGTATTTTTGATCGCCCAATGTAGGCACTTCATGAAACCCGAAAAGGGTTTTGTCCTAGTGGGATATAGCTCCCCCTGCTGGCTTCTCCATCATAACTTGGAACAGACTGATGCCTCCTCCCAATATGTCCACAAAACAGCACTAAAGTCATAAATAATTATATTTTCTTATTGTTTAAATAAAAGCTCTATTAATTTAAATTTAAAATTCAGCTGTAATATTAACTTACCATACACCTCATAAGCAGCCCTCAAGGCCCTGATAAACATGATGAAAATAATTTCCATTTTCGTGTGTAACATCCTCATCATCGAAAAACAAAAAAAGACGTCTAGACAGAAATCAGAAAATGATTCTTCTTCTAATTTTGTCCTACTTATACCTTTTTTCCTGGTTAAAGCTTTTCCAGTTTTTTCTTCTTTTTTGGTTGAAGCTTTTCTGTTTTTCTCCTCTTTTTCTTTGGAGCTTCTAGGTTATCTTACAAAGTGTCAAAACGGCTTGTGTTCGGGAGCCTTTTGAAGAGAAAAGTTTGCAAGTTCTTTTTTGCATGAGGATAATACAACTTGGTACAAAATGTACACTTTACTTTTTTTGTAACTTATTCATTTGATCACTACAAGATATAAACTAACATACATACTTTGATTGAGGAATGGAATACGATATGACATTGTAAGAAAGAGTATCCATAAAAGGCGAATGATCCGAAAATGATCCGAAGGACTAGAATGAATATTTTTCTTTCTAACATACTATATATTACAGACACACGAGGACGTACGAGTCTGAGTACCTAATGAGATTTTTAAGATTTAATTATATAAGCTGAACGATATACATTTTAAGCAATTTCCTTTTTTCAATTAGATTGTCCAAAATAAGAAAAGTAATTCCATTGTATAAAATGGAAAAAAGTACGGAAATGAAAAAAGACAATTAAATTAAATAAAACGAAAGATAATAATTGGAAGAAAATATTATACAGAAGTTTATAAAAATAATATAAACTAGGATTTATCATGACAAAAGCTATCAAAAATAATCACAACCTCAATTGTTTTGGTAAAGCGTCTTTTGCTGCCAGCTTTTTTATATAGAACTTTTGACCTTTTCCACCATTTATAATTGATTTTATGAGCTAAATGGGCTTCAGGGGTCTAACCTCTTTGTACTTGTTTTGGAAAACAGCTAGTATACAAAATTAGACATCTACCTGTATAAATCAGTATGCATTATAAGATGTATCAGTTTCTATACACACGAACTATCCTGTATGTCTAGCATCAATGTTTTTAGTAGGCCTTTAACCTCTGGCACAGTTTTCTTTCTGTATATGCACACTGTGTTCTCTTGCTTTCCTTCATCTATTTTTCTATAAGATCAATTACAGTTTCTACAAGGAGGGCAATTCCTTTCCTTTTCGACCTCTACACTGTCTCCAATTCTTCTACACATTTTTCTATACCAAGCTCTTTCTGGTCATTTTTTCCAGGTTCCCTCTTTTCTAGTGTAGGGATATGAAAATTAGGTTACATGAACATGGGGATAGTAAGATGCTTTTTTATTGTGTTGCGAACAACTACTATGCATATAATTTGGTCACTGTAATTTGATCATACAACACAATCATCCTTCATTACATTCTATAAGTACATCAATTACTGTATTGCTCCTACTATTTTAGGTATATAGACAATTGGTGGCTCAAAAAGTTATGAAAAGTAGTGTCAGTTTTGCTAGGCTTTGCCATGAGTATCTGTAAATCATATTTGGCCAAAAATGCAGTTTCTATGATAACAAAACAGGTGAAAAACGTCATGGACCTGGGGAACATAATTGCCAAAAATCAGCAGGTAAGTTCAGAAACCTGCTTGCCTTTGCTTTGAACAAGGACCTGAGTCACATTTTGAGTTTGGGCCCTGGTACTACATAAGTTTCCAATGTTGAAAAATGGAAAAACAGTCAACCAACAAAAAATATATGCCCTCTACTTTTCTTGACTATAAAAACTTGGTAGGTTTGCATCAAGACCATGAACTGAAAGTTTGAAGTGAGTGAAAGAGACCCTTGTTTTATACTTGGAAAAAAATTTCCTGAATTTCTCAAAGTATAATTTAGCCCATCAAAATGAATCAGCTATGTGAGTTGTCTCCAAGTAATCAGGGCTTTGACTTCCCCAAATTAGTTGATTAGGCACCTCCAACATGCAAGAAGCAAAAGGCTGTTTAAGTGAAGATGAAGATTTCCATTATACCAGATACTGAACATTCTCAAGAAAATTTTTAGTAGTACTAGATTCTTGAAGGAATCCCTAACTCCAGCACACAATCACACATATTCTTTCTACTCATTCCTTCTCCTGCTACTACCTCATTTCTCAAGTTCATGCATAGGGGGATGGGGGGGCATGCCCCCCTGTGGAGATTTGAATTTTTTTTAATAATATGTATAAGCAAGTTCACGCATTCAGTTATTAGGTCGCTAATTTTTCATGAAATACTGCAGCCATTAATCATAATTCCAATCAGAATCACCTTTTTTTGCACATTTGGGGTCTTTTCTTTTGTGAACCAAAATTTTGGAATGTGGAGAAAAAATTTGGGCTTGGTTCACATTGAGGAAAATTTTTTTCAGTCAAAAAAAGAGCTGGAAATGCATTTACACGTTTAGAGACAAAAAAAGCGAAAAATTTTAGGTGCTTCGTGCAGATAATCAATTTTGTACCATTTAGGTATTATAATCTTTTTCATGCCGGCACCATAGAATAGAAACGGGCCATATTACTTTCATTTCTTCCAGCCTAAGTCATTGTTTCTCAAGTAGCTTTTCATCCAAGGCCTCCATCAGGCAAGATTCAAGAAGTCAATTTTTTTTTTCTTGTACTCACATCACAGTTTTTTCCCCAAAACAGGTTTTTTGGGGAAAAAAATTTTGGGCTCTTTCCCCGAATGGAGATAAATTCTTTGGGAAGTCCAGTGCTGGAATGGAAAAGTGTTTTTAGACGTCTATAAAGAATTAAAGGAAGAAAACTTTAAAAAATGAAAAATTTTTGGCGACCAGCACCAATAATGAGTTATTGAGTTTTATGCCATTTTATTTTGCTATTAATTTTTCATGGCAGTGTGATGGAAACAGATCTTATTTCTCTCATTCTATGTCGTTCTCTCACAAATACATTTTGTTTCAACAATGTTAGAGTTAAAAAATGAATTCTAGATGAGACCATTGTTCCATCAAAAAACTTACTGAGCCATGTGTTTTCACAATCTGTCTCTGTGCCCCATTCCCAAAACAAATAATTGGTGATATTTTGATTGTTTTCATGTCTTTACTAATCATCATTAATTAAATACTCCATTTTGATTTTACTGAGTTTTGTCATTTAAAAAGTCAAAAATTTTCATGGCTTTCCAATTTTCACATGTTCTAATTACTCACTATGAGTTTTTGGACTTCGAAACTTATCCTGGCTGTTTCAAAATGTATGTCGTTCTGTAAAAACGTTGAATGTGCACTCAAAGCACACTTTTTGTGCGGAAAAAAAGTAAAAAAATGAAGTTTTGAAAATTGGGAAATAACTTCTGGGCTTTTTTTCATTTGGGGAAAGGGTCCGTTGGGAGAAACAGTGCTTCTACCTTCTACTTCTATGCACAGACAATTCAATAATGAATGAATCAAATTCAAATTGGGATGTGAGAGTTTTAAGAAAAGAAAGCAAAATCATATACTTGTAACCTGTACTACTTTTTTAATCTCAATTCTGTTTGTTTCAGGGCTCTTTGCTTTGCCCTAATTTATTAATTATGAGTGGAAAAAAACAGTGCAAATTAGGCGGACTGGAATCATGTGGCTTTAGCTACCTATGCCGGCAACCTTCTATTTCTGAAAACGATGAAAGTAGAAGCAGTACTGCTGCAACAGGCTCGATGATGATGAGCATTGCAACTGAGACTGTTGCAGAGTTGGGACCTTCATCATCATTACAAATTGATCATCCTGTAGCTGTAAATATAGCATCTGAATCTGATGAATCGGATGCAGATCGTCATCAAGAAAGTAATACGCCAGTTACTCAAGCACAAGCAGATGCTTTATTATTGCCGACTGAATTGCCAAACAATTAAAAGTTAGCTCCCTTATCGAATAATGACATTGCATTGGCAGTGGATAGACATTTGTGACATGAAGATAAACAAAGATTTTTACCCAAATGTTTTAATCCTGGAAAAAATATACGTTTTTTCCAGTCATTCAAGCCAATAGAAACAGGTGGTGTATTGTTTTCATTTTTGAAAATTTACCTTAAAATCATTACATTGCTGCTATATTTAGATACCCAATGGCAAAATGGATCATTGACAATAAGTGGTTATCATTAAGTCACATTGATCATGGATTTTACTGCCAGGCTTGTGTTTTATTCTACAAAGCTGGTTCAAATTATGCATCCCATGGAAGTCAGTATAATACTGCCAAATTTATGAGCAAACCCTTTCGGAAATTTAAATACTTTCATGTGAGTTACCAAGATATGAACAAACAAATGTGTCTGCATGGCAGTTTTTTACAACTGTTTATAGGAATCATGGAAGGAACATATTTGCACAAAAAATCATGAGTAGGCTGTTATTCAAGCAGAGCAATTGATTTGCACTTTGGCTGGAGATTCAGTTGCCCTACAGAGGAACAAAACTTTGAAAGCTGAAGTTGAAAAAAATTGTACTCGGATCAAAAGTGTTTGCAAAGGTTTTAGAAGTGTGTAAATGTCATTTTTTTACCATTTTAAAATTCCAGCTTTAAATCTGATTGGACGTTATGAATTGCCTCTTCGAGGTGATGGTGAAGTTAAAACATGTGCTTTGAATGAACCAAAACTCAATGAAGGTGTTTTACGGGCAATTTTAGGATTGATGGGTCAAGTAGGTGATCCAAGAGTCAAAGTAAGAAGTCAAAAATTCACATGTTGTTTTTAATTTCTAAAAAATGGAAAAGGACTTTTCAGATAATACTTGATGCACCAAAAAATGCTACATATGTTAGTCCAGAAATACAAAATGAAATCATTGATATTATTACCAAAAAGATTATTAGCAGTGTTGTTGCTGAAGTTAATGATGCTCAAATGTACACAATCATGGCTGATGAAACATCAGCAGCCAATCCTGAATTCATGAGCATTGTTATTCGCTATGTAGATGTGGATGATGTAGTAAAAGTAAGATGAAAAAATGATTCCTATCTATAATTTTGCTCAATTTTTTTCATTTCCAGGAAGTTTTTATAGAATTTCAAGAACTTACCAGTACAACTGGTAGGGAAGTTGCTGATTCTTTATTGGATTCATTAAAAATGTACAATTTAAATATAAATGAAATCATTGCGCAAGGATATGATTGTGCACCAAATATGTCTAGTGGGGACAAAGGCGTTCATGGAGGAATAAAAGAAATTGTTCCAGCCCACAGACTGAACCTTGTTGCAACAGATGCTGCTACAGGTTTGTCAATTGCCCAGACACTCAGCTGCATTAAAGAAGTACTTATGCTCTTCATTTTCACCTAGTCAGAATAAATTAATTTATTTTTTGATAATAAATTACTTGAATTGTAGTGTAAAATGAGCAAGTATTCTGAAAAAATTAGTAGAGGAATTAGAGCCCGAAAGCAGAAAAGGTAAACTTACAAATATTTTGTAACGACCAGTTTTGAAAAGTACCTTACTTTATCCAATTACGGGTAGAGGTTACAATGGGCGGTGCGGGATATAGTAGGGCAATACGGTGGGGCGATAGGGATAGGGGCCGTATGAATAACAATCGACGGCTGCTTTGGGACATCGATAAAAACACGGACAAGCGGGGAGCTACAACAACGGCTTAACTGCTTCCGAAAAAGGGAAATCCCGCTCACGATATAAGACGCTTGCAAATAAAGTGGAACACGGGGATCGAAAACTGAGAATTACGAATAATAATACAATCACGCTTTGCTTCTCTTTAAATACGACAGTTCTGGCCACTCCCTGGGCGTCCCGGGAGGTTGCGCTTCTGTCCATCTTCTTCCGCCAATCGCCGCTTCCTGCTCTACTATTCTTGCTAATTTAGCCATGCCCTTTGATAATTTTCTAGTACTGTATGCATTTCCTGTTTTGATTGCTTCCTATGGTGGGATTAGCCACACCTCTGTGCTTCTGTGCATGCTTCCTGTATCTGTTTCTCTGTATACACATGTTTTGTGGGACCGTTGCACTTGAGACTACTGTCTGGTGGGGCTTTTACTTTTTACTGTGTGCAGGTGTTGTTTACGATTTTTATGGGGGATTACGGTAGCCATTTAATGTGTGGTTTAGTCTAGCCTCTAGGGGACCAGCTGCCGTTTGTGCAAATTAATTGGGGCATCTTAATTGGGCTACTGGGGTGTGAGTGAATCAAAATAAAGTACTTCACATGATTTCAGAGGAATGTTTGGGTGTGAATCCCAGACACCCTTGAGACGATAAATTGCGAAAAGAAATAATATTTAATAAATGACTATCACATACAGTATGCTACCTATTTATAGTACTGTGTTAGCAGGTATGTTACATTTCCCTCCTTCTGGAGTTGAACGTCCTTGTTCAAGGGTTTTGAGGGCGAGGAGGGGTGTTGGCAGTTTTGATAATTGCTTCTCGACGGTAGAAAGGGGTTGTCTCATTTACATGTACCGTAAATGTGATATTCTTGTGGGGGTGTTTGAGTGTAACATTGGGGTACATGAAATTTGTAACTGTATAGGGCCCGTTTTGGCGAGGGAGAAATTTGGGAGTCAGCCCTTGTTTGCATGAGTGATTTTTGTAGAGAATAAGATCACCTGCCTTGTAATGGATGTTCTGAGCATGCTTGTTATACTGAAGGGTATAGTGATCTTGGGCTTTTTGCAAATTTTTCTGCACGGTTGAGAGTGCTTTTGTAAAGTGAGATTTTACACGAAGGGCATAATTGTCTAGATCAACCATGTAGGATGTGGGGAAAAAATTTAAAGCTGTGTCTGATGGGAGATTAGCTTGCCTACCATGGAGCAATTCAAATGGGGGATACCGATTGCTATCATTTTTATGAATGTTAATCCAGAAAACGGCATAGGGTAGATAAGTATGCCAATCAGTGTGATTTGAATTAATGTAAATGCGGATATGGGTGGCTAGGGTTTGGTGTTGCAACGCTCAACTTCCCCATTGGCAATGGGATGGTATGGGGTGGCATGGATTTTTTGAGTATTACATAAACTAGTGATCTGTGAAAAGAGATCAGATTCAAAATCGGAGCCAGGATCAAAAAGGATGATTTTTGGGGAGCCATGATGGCAAACAATTTTGGTTACGAATAATTTGGTGATAGTGGCTGCAGTGATATCAGGGTTTGGGAAAGCCTCCACGTACTTGGTGAAATAATCAATGAAGACGACAATGAATCGGTTGCCGTCTTCAGTGAAGGGGTAACAGCCCCATGCAATCAACATGGACTCTGTCAAATAGGCCAGTGGGCTGAATTGGTACCAGATTCGTATGTATTTTGTGCCGGAGGGCTTTTTGTGTCTGGCATGGGTCGCAAGTTTTGCAATAAGGTTTGATATCACGGCTCATTTGGGGCCAAAAATATTTTTGCCAGAGCAAGTGTAGAGTTTTTCAGGCAACAAAATGACCTGTGCATTTGCTGTCATGATGTGAGGCCAGAGATGCTGGATTTGTGACTTGGGGATGTATAGTTTTGCGTGTTTGTTAATTAGAGGAAAAAGGATGTTGTAGAGTTCATTAGCGTTTTTATCAGCTTTTCCCATATATTTTAGCTAGCTATAATTTTAGAATTTCCATATACTTTGGAGTTCAACAGTTGTCATTATTAATTATGTATAGTTTATATTTTCTTCGAGAATATTTGGAATTTTAGTTATAGAGTTTGAAGAATAAAAGTAGAAGAAAGGTTGCTCCCTACATTTTGGAGGTCCTGCTGAGAGGCTAGGCTATATTTTGTGTGGATATTTAAAATTACGATTTGGAACATTTTTTTTTGCTTTATCCTTACGTTTGATTTGCAAATTGGACTTTTTCGATTATTGTGATTTTGTAGAACTTTGGACATGGCAAAGTTTCAGAGAAACCATCTCAGTTTACCGCCTAGAAGGCCATATCCAATTTTAACTCGTGCAAAAACTACTGCTATGATGCAACAGCAACTTGATGATGTTGGTCAACAAATAGAACAACAACGTCTGGAATTGGAACCCTTACAACAAGCTTGACCTTTATTCACCATACCAGGAATCAAGATCGGCAGTGAATTTTTCTGTGGTCGTCCAGGGGAAAATGTCGATTTATTTATTGATAGATTTAACAGACAATGCCAAGCAAATAATTATGCAGATGACCAGAAACGTCTTATTCTACCATCCTTGTTATGCGAGGCAGCTGAGGTCATTTATCAAAATATTCCACCAGCAGAAAAACAGGCCATGAACTATGATGCACTCGTTCAACTTTTACGAACGCGATTTTCACCTACACATGTTTGCGAGTTGAAAAATGTTGAACTGCAAATGAGAATACAGGGTCAAGGTGAAACGTCACTGAATATGCAGTGTCAATTCAACAACTAGTTCATGAAGCATTTCCAGAGTTAGATAATGACACTAGAGACAAAGTTGTTCGTCGGTTTTTTGTTAATGGATTACTTCAACATCTTTGGCAATGTATATATCATCGAGGATGCCAAACTTTTGCCGAAGCTGAAGCTGCAGGTCGTGAAGCTGAAGCTCAATTCATGCTTTCGAAATCGACATAACCACTTGCATGGCGTCCTATCAATGCGTCAGTCAGTAAATCAAAATCAACATCAAAGACAGCATCAGTCAAATCGAATAAATCATTCAAGAAACCAATCATATCAACCACAAAGAAGTCGCACCATTGATGGTCATCCAATATGCTTTGGCTGTGGACGGCCAGGACATACAAAATTGAACCGTTATTCTTGCACAAATGGACCATTCAATCGTCTGCTGCAGAGATCACATGAACAACGGCAATGGGCAGCTCCCAATAATTCTCAATATCAAAGACACGCTACAAATCAGGTGGATTATCATCCTCAACACTCAATCTCAAATCGATCTTTGCCATGGTATGACAGCAGCCCTTGTGGTACCAATCCTCATTTTACAAATCCTCATCAAAACCGGATCAATGGTATAATTTCTTATTACGGACCAAACCAACAACTTATGGAACACTCCGACAATAGTTGCAACGATACGGTAGTAGATTTATTGGATCAAAATCGAATCTTATGTCAACAAGTGGATCGCCCGGTATGTGAAAGTGTGCCAAATAGTCAGTATCAGGCAGAAGCCCAGATACATACAATTTTTGATGTTACTCGCACAGAAATTGAGAATTGTAGTTCAGTGTTTGTTTGCCAAAAATTTGATTTTCAGTCTGCTAGTCATACGTGTAAAATTAAGCCAGTTGCGAAAGTTTCAATGCATTGTGAGCTAAAAGCTGTATCTGTAAATTCGTGTCAGGATAAGCTAAGCGTTGTCACAAGCATAAATTTGTAAAAGCTAAAAAGAGCTTGCCTTTGAATTTCACCAAATTTCTATTTTCAGTGGTAGCTGGGGCAATTAATATTTTTCAGGCTAAAATTTTCAAAATTTGGACACAGCATGTGATAATAATTTCTTTATTTTTTATTTTGAATGTGTTTGTTTTGTTTGGTGCATGCAATTCATCCATGAACACAAGATTTTACAATTGTGGCTCTGGTCGTGCTGGATATTTGGTTTCAATTCCAGAGCAGGTACATTGCATCCTTCCAAAAGTTGAAAATGATACGTTGCATGTGTTGTTAAATATTTATATCCCAAACCATAAGCTTGACCCTACTCATGCTTAGAAATGTCGAATTCGTCATCGTACAGTCTGTAGGAATGTTGGATTTTTCCGATCAAAGGGCATAGTATCAGAAATTGTCAAGGAATTATCAGTGACTCGAAATGAATGTCATTTTGTAGCATCTGCATATCAATGGCGTGGACAACAGCTCAACAGAATTACAAACAATTTGTTTACCACAAGTAATACTTTGCAGGTTGCATATAAATATTGTTACAGTGATTTTTGTTCTTCTGCGGAAAATTTTATTTTAGAAGCTGGACAAATCGTTACACTGGATGGACATACCCTGGCCAGTGACCTTGGGGATGTGGGGTCCTGCTACGCCTCTAGTGGGTTCTCTGACACATTCAGTGGCACAATAATATGGAATGCCACAAATTTGAAAGAGTCGTGTAAGTACACAAAATTGAACACATTTGTAGCAATGAAAAACGGCAACTATGTCATTGTGGATGATGTGCAAGGTGCATTTTCCATATCAAATCACAAAGTTTCAGACTTGATTGGAAATCACTGCCTTCCAAAAACAGCCATTTTGACAGATCAAGGTGTGGCCTTGAACTTATTTTACAATCAGTCAAAACCAATAAAGCCGAACCCTTGTAAAAATACAACAAATACATCATCATTAGTAGCTAATTCAGATGATGATCCTGTCAATTCAAAATTACAGTATTTAGCTGTTAAAATGCAAAATTTTGAAATGGTCAAATTTCGTACAACTTGGATTCAGCTTTGTTCTTTAGCCAACAGACAGCTTGACTTGGTTCACAAACTGCTACAAATTGATGCCTCCCTTGGCGCTCAAGTGTTACTAAAGAAAGAAAATATACATGCAACCTTTATGGGCGAATGTGATATTGTAGAGCCCAAAGAAGTTTTCTGTAGTTACAAAGTTAATTCCACTTGCTACACCTTTCTCCCAATTTTGTTAAACAGTACACTGAAATTCGTTCTTCCCGGCAGTCGTAATGTGGTCAGCGTTTCACCCACCATCGACTGTCACCATGCTTCATATGGCCTTCACAAAAATGGACATGGCATATGGGTTTCACCAAAAGGCCCAATACAAGTCACTGATTTATCAATGGATGTCCTTTTCAATCACAGTAATCTACCCATTACTTTCAAAAAGCCAGCTTTGTTTCATGACTGCCTAGCAGGTATTCCAGCATCCATAGGAATGCTTGCTCACTACGTGTGGAAAACAGCTATACTCGACAAAAAAATCGAACACTTGATCGATTATGCATCTTCATTGTCAACACACCCTGATGCGTTCAAGTCATTTATGGACACAGTGGAAAAGTCTGTGGAAGGCATTGCTGCCATTCCTCAGAGGAATTTTGACCACATAGTTGGAAAAGCGTCTCAGGACTTATAACAGTTTTCACACACTTTTCTTTCAGGCTCACTACAAGTACTTATCAATACAATAATCATCATTCTCGTGGTGTTTGCTTTAGTAACAGCATGCTATTTTTTTATTCGCTTTAAGCTGTACAAATTTTGCCCACCTTTTGGAAATCATCAGTGAAATCATTCCCCTCTTTTGCCAATTTCTTTTTCAGCTTTATTACAAAAAGAAGCTGCTAATCCTAATCACTATCAGGAGCATGCTAAGTGTGACATTTCATTAATATCCAACCCAACAGTACCACCACACCCAACAGCTCCCAATTCGCCGTCAAAGTCTCCAGTAATCTATGGAATTGGAAATGGGAATCAAATATTAATTTGGGTGCATGTGAATGGAGTGGGTGCTTTAGCATTAATTGACACAGGTGCCAGTATATCAGTCCTCAGTTCACAATTGGCAGAGGTGGTCAATCCCAAAATTTTGTCACCATTGTCAGTGACAGCAAAATCCGTTTCAGGTCACAAATTGGACATTCTTTGTGAAGCAAGTGTGGACCTGCAAATTGCTGATAGCAAATTTTATGTCAGTTTGCATGTTCTGCATGACAGTCCCAACCAAGTTATACTTGGACGTTTTTTTAGGGCGTTTTGCCAGGCAATTTTCAATCGATTTTCAACAAAAAATGGCGTCATTTGGTGATAATATAAAAACGCCATTGATCAATTACCCTTTTCCTAGTTTTGACGATTTTGAAATGTCTACTAATACTCCCTCGATCTTTAAATTTGCACCACAATTGGACAACGAAAATTTTGCCCGCATGCATGAAACTGTACATTTGCAACCTAATTCCGTAACTTTTGTACCAATAACAACTGACTTTTCACCAAAGTCAAGGTTCATTCTGTTTTCTCCTTCGCCTGAATGTCTGTTGAAAAATAACGTTTTTTACAACCCACAACTATTGACCAATGTGGACAAGGAAGCCACATTGGGTATGTCAAACTTATCAATGTGCCCAATCACATTGTACAAAAATACCCGATGTGGAATTCTTACTGAATATCAGTACAAAGAAGAACAAATTTGTTTGATTGAAAGATTTGACATGAACATATTCACTAACAATTCAAATTTGTCAGTTCAACAAAAGCAAGAACTTGGAGAATTTTTGAATACAAATTGTAAAACTTTTGCATTCACGGATCAAGAATTGGGAAGAACTAATCTAGTGAAACATCAAATTCCTACCACAGGAGGACCCATTAAGCAACGCCCTTATCATTCGTCATTTTATCAATGTCAAAAAATTGAGGAGCATGTGCTCAAAATGCTCCAAATTGGAATAATTGACCATTCCAAAAGTCCGTGGTCAAGCCCC
This sequence comes from Romanomermis culicivorax, assembly GCA_963922205.1. Classification (NCBI taxonomy): domain Eukaryota; kingdom Metazoa; phylum Nematoda; class Enoplea; order Mermithida; family Mermithidae; genus Romanomermis; species Romanomermis culicivorax. The sequence goes on from CAWUHX010000515.1 coordinate 39,602, forward strand.
GTTGTTCTAGTTTCAAAGAAAGACGGGGGTGATCGTTTTTGCATTGACTATAGAAAAGTCAACAATGTTACGGTAAAGGATACCTATCCACTTACCAGGGTGGACGATATTGTGGATATGATCGGAAATTCGAAATATTTTTCTACATTGGATTTAGCCAGTGGATATCGGCAAATAGAATTAGAAGATCACGACAAATCCAAAACTGCTTTTGTTACACAATCAGGGCTGTACCAATTCAATGTAATGCCCTTTGGCCTATCAAATGCTCCGGCAACCTTCCAAGGTCTCATGGAAACAGTGTTGCGGGACTACAGTGGAAAATATGTTTTGTGTACTTGCCCAAGTGTTGCATCAAGGTGCAAAATTTGCCATACTAGATCAAGGTGACGCTGTGCCTGTCTGCATAATTCACTCCAGACGTTTTTGAAATTTTGGATTTCAAATTCCTGGATTTTATCTGCTAGATAGTTTAGTTTTGCCTTAATTGGTTCAAAATCGTAAAGTGTAGTATGAGTTTCGTTGGTTTTTGGGGTTAAAAAGGCATTACGATGTGGGGTGCTTTTATCTAACTGCACAACAATGCCCTGTTCCGTTAGGATACTGTCTTGGATTTCTGGGCAGTTGGGATTCGAAAAGAGTGTATTTTTGATGGAAAATGCACCTTGGAGCTCTTCTATTATCGTGTGGGTTTGTGTCAATTTTATGAGATGTGTATTTTTGTATTCGAAGGATTCCCTGCTGTTCAGTGTAATTGCCTAATGAAAGAATGAGTTCCGATTCAGGGGATATGAGGGGTATGGGGCTAGATTTCAATCTGTTTCTGAAAATTTGTTGTTCAACATAAGCTGCCTCGTCAGACATGATTGTTAGGGAGGTGAATCGTTTGTACTTGAGTGCCTCTCTAATTTCAGTCTGCATGCCTTCCATGAAAAGGGGTTTGATTATCATTTCTCGTGCCTCTGAATTGAAATTGGGGTAGGCCAGGGTTGCTAGATGCTCGAGGTCAAACAAAAATTCAATGACAGTTTCGGATCTTTTCTGTTTCCGTTTGTGCAAAAAATGTTGGTGTAAATCGGTGTCTCTGTGGTTGGGGAAACACTCTTGAAATGCGGTTTCATACTGTTCGTACGTTTGGGGTGGGTTTTCAGAATTTTCCAAACTTCTAAATTTTGCTGATGCCGCGCCACCCAAATGAATTTCAAAACATGCTAATTTTAATGGCCCATCAGTATCTTTCATGCCTTGCAGTATCATGAACTGCTCTAGTTGCTTGCTCCATTCGCCAAAATGTTGGGTTACTCCCCCTGTGAATACTGTAGGTTTTGCATAAAAATTGTTCGCGATACTGTTACAGATGTTGGCCGTTCTTAAATTGTCTATCAGGGTGGGATTGATAGCATTTTTGCTCAATTGTGTGTGTAAAGTTCGAAAATGTTCTGCAAAAAGTTCGTTGATTTGCTCTCTTACAATTTCTCCCAAATGGTCTCATGTATGGTGGGTCATTTTCCGTTTGTGTTTTTACGAATGTCTGTCCTACTGTAGGAAACAATTACTACTGTATGTGATTACTGCTTAGGGATGTGTGGACATAGGATGCACCTTAATGGGGCAGGGAGTTCCAGTGGTTAACGGAGGGGTACGGTCACCAAAATATGTAACGACCAGTTTTGAAAAGTACTTTACTTTATCCAATTGCGGGTGGAGGTTACAATAGGCAGCACAGGATATGGTGGGGTGATACGGTAGGGCGACAGGGATAGGGGCGGTACGAATAACAATCGACGGCTGCTTTGGGATGTTGATAACAACATGGACATGCGGGGAGCTACAACAATGGCTTAACTGCTTCCGAAAAAGGGAAATCTCGCTCACAATATAAAACGCTTGCGAATAAAGTGGAATGCCGGTATCCAAAACTGAGAATTAGGAATAATAATAAAATCATCCTTTGCTTCTCTTTAAATATGACGTTTTTGGCCACTCCCTGGGCGTTGTGAGAGGTCGTGCTTCTGTCCATCTTCTTCCCCCAATCCCCCCTTCCTGCTCTACTATTCTTACTAATTTAGCCACACCCTTTAATGCTTTTCTAGTACTGTATGCTTTTCGTGTTTTGCTTGCTTCCTACGGTGGGCTTAGCTACACCTCTGTGCTTCTGTGCATGCTTCCTGTATCTGTTTCTCTGTATACACATGTTTTGTGGGACCGTCGCTACCGTTGCACTTGAGACTACTGTCTGGCGGGGCTTCTACTTTTTACTGTGTGCAGGTGTTGTTTATGATTTTTATGGGGATTACATTAGCCGTCAAATGTGTGGTTTAGTGTAGGTTCTAGGAGACCAGCTGCCGTTTGTGCAAATTAATTGGGGCATCTTAATTGGGTTACTGGGGTGTGAGCGGATCAAAATAAAGTACTTCCCATGATTTTAGAGGAATGTTTTGGTGTGAATCCCAGACACCCTTGAGACGATAAATTACAAAAAGTAATAATATTTAATAAATGACTATCACATACAGTATGCTACATATTTACAGTACTGCATTAGCAGGTATGTTACAATTTGTCTAACCAGATGGGTTGAACGACATGATGCCTTATTGGTATTTAAGGTTAAATTAAGAATAATGTTTTAAGATGACTTTCTTGACTATTTCTGATGATCAGGAACTTTTGGTCCCAGTAACATCTGCTTTACAATCATTGTCCGAATCTGAGCCCGATTTTACTCCCTCGGCTTTATTGACAAGCATATCTAATTTTTACTCAATATTTGTTTTGGTGCTAACCTGTGATATTGCTAATGATCTGGAAACTATTAGTCAATATTTACAATGAGTGGACTGTGATTTAATAATTGCATATGTCGAAATTCAAACTGCAATTGGCTCATTATCTAGTCCTTTGGATAATATGGATGAATTTCATACATTGTATGAAGAGTGCTTGGGGAAGCTCAAGTTATATTTTTTATATCATATTGCAATGAAGTTAAAAATATTATTTTCTAGCTCTATCCAGAAGCCTTGGAATTTCTGAAGATTTTCCACAAACAGTTAGCCGAAGCACTGAATTTTCATCAATCAAAATGTATTTCAAAGCAAAGTTTATGAACCCTACATAAAAAATGTTGTGAATGAACTCGAACGTCGATTTTCTGATACACAGAAAAGTGCATTTTTGATCCAAAAAATGTTGCGGATACACATTATGAATGAAAATGGTATTAATTCATATCACTGAAGAACTTCTGTGTAAGCTAACTTAATTCATAAAATTGTTTAGATTCTGATCGCTTAAATCCAGAACTTCTACGTGAAATCATATGTTTTTACCATCGCTTTGTTGATGATGTGTCATTTGATGTATTTAACCGTGAACTAGGATGCTGGAAAGTTAAGTGGTACAACATACCTAAGGGGCAAAGACCAATTACAACTACTGAAACATTAAAAGCCATAAAAACAACTAAAGTAACACCAAATTCTAAACATTCTGATGAATAATTCAGAAAATTTTTGTATTTCAGGATTTTTATCCTTTTTTTAAGTTGCTGAGATTATTGCTCACATTGCCAGTAACTGCAGCCACACCTGAATGAACATTTAGCACACTTGCCCGAGTTTTTGCAAATCGAAGGCGATCAATGACCACAAATTGATTGTCAAATTTGACTCTGATATCCTTTCACTTTGAAAAAGCGTCAGAAATTGACTTAAATGATAGTTTCAACCAACTTGCTGCCACAACTCGTCATGTAAAGTTAAAATAAAACTTTGTTATTTTCGTGTTTTGCAATATTCTGTATAAGTATTTTACTTATTTATCTGCCTATCCTTGCACATTTATTCTTATACTTTTTCTGAACATTCAAACAGTCTTTCTACTTCAGCTTCCAGCCAAAAGTATAGTTTTTTAGATGGATTATGACAAATGAGCAGTTCCTCATCTATAATTCTACTCAAAATTCTGCAAAAAATCCCAAATATGTTTGCGTTATAGCTCATTTTGTAGAGCTTGTTGAGATACGCTCGAATCTGCATTCAGATTTTTTCTATCAATAATATTGGCTGAGATATTGGCCCTGAAAAGAAGTGTGCCCCCCTCTGGGGAAAATCCTGGCTACGGGCTTGCCACAATCGAGTCACAAATCACTACAGAAGTAAAGTATAATCCAAAAAATAGTAGTGCTAAAATAAACGACAAATGAGCAGGCTTTCAGAGGTTACCAAACTCTAATTGGCTGTTTTTTCTATCATTAATTATTCAATCAGCCAATTAGTGTTTCAAACCACAATCTAGCGGCTACTTGGAAAAAATCTGATGAATAACAAACTGTAATCGAACATATACTAATTTCAATACAAATGAAAATTAAAATAATCTGAAATGAAGATAATCTAATTGAAAAAATTAGCTCAGCATAAAACGATGTTGAATTTCATTCACATTCATTGGATGTTGCTTGGTTGCTACAGTAAACACGAATCTATAGGTCCTCAGTGCTGGTGAAATTTTCACGTTTTTGGCAGTCACATCTAAAAGTCACTCTTTCCCTACAGAATTTCATCTGAATTTGTCAGGATACGATTATAGAGCTATTCGAGAGCTACCAGAAACTATAATTTTATTAGTAATTATGCTGCCCATTTGGAGAAAATTCTAATAAAAGATGGTTATATGTTTTGTGTTGTGTGACGTCAAACACAGGGATGGCAGAGCAAAACACACAGTGGGAATGACGTGAACAGAATGATAGCAGGAATCATAAATGATTTGAAATCTGGTGCAAAGCTGGTAAATATTTGGTATTTTCTATTTCAAATTGCATAAAACTGTCTCTGTGTGCAGAAAGCTACTAACCAAAAAGGTCATTAGCCTATAATTGTTACAAGCCAATTTAACTTGTGCCCCTAAATTTTTAGGAGCCAATCGGAATTCTTAGTAGCCATGGCTCCTAACTGGCCCAAAAAAACCCTGGCTTCATGCCAAGTCAATGCATACTTAAATAATATCAACTTGTATATTTGACCCGAACTCTAATGAGTTCTCTTTGAACAGTGTATTAGTATCGTTGCAGCAAATTTTTAGGCTGTCAATGACTGATGAATGAAAAGAAATTATGAATATTCCCTGTCCATTCAGTGAAATCTGGATTTGAAACTGAAATTTTTACTTTCTGTGTTTGATTGATTCCAATAGAAAAATCGATATTGTTGCTATAATGTTTCCACCAAAAATTTATACAATTTTCGACTTTATTTTCTCCAGTCTTTGTATATTGTTGTCATATATATATAGATATTAATACTATAATATTGATCCAATATGAAGTTCTTGGACAATTCTACAGTTTTTTAAATTTTGTCAGCATTCTATTCTTTTTGACTCAGCGTCAACCATTTTCTTGCAGTTTTTTCCTTATCTCATTGACTTTGTTAGCCGAAAAATGGGTTGGACAGGAGTTTTACAAAAAATTATGTGTTACACTGAAACATAGCTTCAATTATAGCTATATTTTTATCAAACTTTTGGCCTGAAACCATTCCACAGTTTCCAGAATTTTTCTAGTAGAATAAAATCTTTTATGACATTAGCACAATTTTTTTGTCCTCTCATGCCAATTGACACAAATTTCCGTGCACAAAATAAAGCTGCTCACATTTTTCCCTCAAATACTGTCTTGTCTTTTGAGGGAGAAATTTAGGAGTGTAGGAAAAAATTTTGGACATGCTTCTCATTGTGCACTAAAATTTAGGGGTTCAACTCAAATTTTTTTTGGTGAACCTAGTTAGAGAAGGCCAAATTTTAAAATTTTCCGAAGTGACTAGCGTCAAGAAAGGTCATACCCCAAAAAAGCATCAAGAAAGGTCTTACCCCAAAGTTCATGCCTTTGTGTCAAGGAAAATACAAGATAATCAAGATCGATTATCCAAACATTGTTATATCTGATATCAATGATCCAAACTATACAGAAACTATTCATGTAAATAGATCAAAAATGTTCCATGATACAATAAGAAAGAATCATAACAATAAAGTTGATCAGTCACAGAAAGCTAAAATAGAAAAGACCATGAAACCCAGGCAAGGTTATAACTTGAGGAACAAACCTCAAACGAGGACATTTGATTTTTAAGGGCGGCCATGTCAAGGAATTTATTTACTAAAATTTACTTCCTTATTATATTATATTATCTTAACTTTTTATTATAAGTTGTTGTGCATGATTAATTACTTTCAATTTTTGGAAATCGAAAAAAAACTTTCAGCTCAAGCTAATTTTAATTAGCTCAAAGCATGAAAGCATGGTGTTGAAAAACGACACCATTCATGAAAGTATAGGAAAACAGATGCGATAACCTGATTTATGGCTTATTGTCACCCAATGCCTAGGCCAATGCTTAAGGGAATAGGATATAAGCCATGTCACAAGTTCAGAGGATCTTCTTCATCATTTTTGTCTTCTTCTTTTTGTGACTACTACTCGTCTCTTTGGCTTATTTTGTCTAACAGTATATTTTCTATACAATTATCATTTATCATTTGTCATCTATCATGAATGAAAGGTCATTCCGAAGTGTGAGATCATTGGCATATCTTACTTTATATCTAACTGACTTTTCTTATACCTGCCTTATCCATACAGTTTCCAGTTATATCCTAAGTTAGGCCAATTTATGAGCTAACAGGGTGTAACACATACTATTGTCCTCGGCATATAAACAATCATCAATTCAATCCAAATCAACATCCATGTATAAAGTGCCACCCTCTTTGCCAGCATTAAATTGGGCATCCAAATCATCGTTTGCTCTCTTGTTGTTGGGGTCAGCTTTCCATATTCTGTATTTGTAGCCTTGAGTTCCATACAGGAACAATAGTGGGTAACAGGCCAGATCAACTTTCAGATATAAAGACAGTATCCTTGTCATAACACCTTTCCTTCCATACGCCATAAGCAATGTGCAAGTCACATGCTTCACAATTCCTCAATAAAATGACATGGAAATGAGGTTGTTGTCCATATCAGGCCATATATTCGATGACCTTTTGTTTGTGCAGTTTGGAAGCAAAAAAAAATTTTTTTAAGATGTTGTGAGTCTGAACCATATGCTCCAAAATTGACATTAGCATTTTTGTTGACGCTTCTATTTTTGTAGTCTATTTCGCTGTCCTTCAAGGCATCTGTTGTTTCGATTGCATAATATTGGTCAAAAGTTGGTCTTGCCAGCATGGTTTTTTTGGTATGTTTGTAGCATCTTGGCCTTTTTTGTAATGGGCATTGGTTTTTTCAATATATTTTGTTTGCTGTCCTTTGCTGAATTTATTTTTTGTTGTTTAGGTGGAATTGTATGATTTTGTTGATTGTTCTTTAATTGTTTGGATGTTGTTGGTTCATCCATTATTTCAAAACAATGGGCTGTTTTATTTGCCGCACTTCTGCTTGAGCAGGGAGGAAGCTTTCTACCTATTGATATGCTGGAAATATACTGTAATGGAGCTGCGGCAAAATATTTAACACATTTGGTCTGTAATGAAGAATATTAAAATTTTTTAGTTTCATTGAACTCTTGAAATTTTCCATTATACTTATTTCAGTATATAGGCAAATATAATATCCACATTTTGTTGCATTATTAAATGCTTGAGTGTTGAAATAAAGATTTGTTTTACACTCAATACAAAAATCCTCTCAGTCAATTTCAGTCCGAAGTGTAGCAATGGCTCGACAAAGTTGAAATTTTGCAATATCTGTAATTGATTGACCATGAGGATCAAAGAAAACGACTTTATGTTCATGACTGTAGTAGACACCGAGAACCCAGTGACCAATTGAAATTCTTAAAATTGCTGGTGGAACAGGTTGCAAGTCAGGGAGAAGCACGGGAATGAAGACAGCAGATACATTTGATAATAAATGATTGCATGCATTTAGAACTAAATCACTGGCCTGAATTTCAATATTATGCGAATGTACTTCTTCATAACAGAAATTAGCAATAAAACTTGGGTGGACTGCAACACATTTGAGCTGAGTAATTGTACACAAAAACAGTACAAAGGCAGCTAATCCTGATTCTGTAAAATGAGGATTACCATCTAATTCTAGCATTTCGATGTCAGTGATACCCAATTCTTTAATGATATTCACTGCCAATTTCACATCACCTACTTTAGATCATTCAAAAACAGCTGATCCAGTTTCAAGAGTCATGTTCCAGTTTGGAGTCAAATCAGCTAGAGTCATTTCCACACTTGTCGAATCCAATGTTGTTCGATCCAATAGGTAAGCAGTCACAGGAGAAGGCATCAATTTCTAACCTGCAGTAAAGAGTGCTCTCATTGCTGTACTACACTTCTGGATGCCTTTTCTTTCTTTCATGGATTTCCTTTCCCATGAAGCACGTGTTGTTCTTTCACTGTTTGCAGATTTGACACTTTCGCTAACTGAAATGTCTGCTAGATTCAAATTATCCATGGCCTTTTGAATTTTTGTGTATTTCTGGGTGTTACTTCCATCCTTTCTGGGTGTTACTTCCATATTTCTGGGTGTTACTTCCAGCCTTTCTGGGTGTTACTTCCATAACTTGGGAACTGATCATAACTTTATCCTTCACTGCTTTGAAGCAACCTTTCCGATGTTTCTTCGCCATTCTTTGTATATTGCTATATATGAAAAGAAATCATTTATGGTATAAGCTTTGTGTGAGACGATAATAATCAATTCATGTACCTTCAAGCTAAGTGAAAAATCAAAATCAAATATAATTAAACTAAAGCAGGATAGAATGAAACATATTTTTTTCCAGTGAAAGATGAATAGGGTATACATATCATAATGTGTCTATTGAATTCTCAATAGGCAAATTATGATCTCAGTAATCATCTTGCAAGGCAAATTGATTCACAAGCAGACAAAAAATGATGTATATTACAATGTTTCTCTTGATAGTAGATCAATAGAAACAATGTGATCTATGTATTACAATAATTAAATTATATATATATACATATTTATATATACATACATATATATATTTAGCGCATTTAATATATAATATAATATGATATTAATATATATATGCTGTAGTAGAAAACTAATAAGTTTTGTTCATGTACATAAAGGATATACATTACATGGACAATCACCATGTAATGCTAGAAAGCTTTTCTTCTGAACAAATTTTCAAGTAAAAGTGGCTGTTAGTTCTGTGGGATAGTGTGTAGTTTAGATTCAATTCTTTTTGCTCTTGTTTTTTTCTTTCTAATTTTGACTGTTTCTAGTTTTTCTATTGCTTTTTCTTTTTTATTGTATAATTCATATATATTTTTTTGACAAATTTTCTTATTTATTTGTTCATTTTGATGGAAATTGGCAAACCCTTTTTAGTTTGATATATTGGCGCCCATGCTGTATCTGTCTCAATTTTAGAAAATCACAGAACCTGGAATAAAAGAGGATATAAAAATCGGCACCAATAGAGAATTTTCACTTAATAAAGACTGAAAAAATTAAAAAAAATTGAGTTTAGTGCCATGTTTCTTGTTTAATTGCAAAAAACTGGACAAATTGCAATCATTTGCTTAAAGACAGGCCAGAGCACGATAGCACGTACTAAACACTTTATTTTGTAGAGGTGGGCAAATTGGAATTGACATTAGCGTAAAAAATAGGGATAAATTGTGTTTTACTTGGAAAGATTGGGTGAATTACAATTAAAACTGGCACACAAAAGAATGGGCGCCAATATCTAACTTGTATTTGATTAATGAGAAGCAGGCTATTTAAAGTGAATGTGTTTGAAAAAATGGGCATGGTTGTTTTTCAATTTTGGAAAAGTCATAAAATTTGAATGCAAAGTGGATCAAAAATCAACGCCGATGCCTAGTTCCTGGTCTGTTTCATGAAATATGACGAATTTCAAATAAAACTTGATCAAAAAATCACGAGCAAATCGTAGTTTTTCTTTATATTAAAAAATTTGTAGATATTCCAATTGAAATTGAGTCGAAAAAATGAGCAGACATGACATATTTTTGATCAAGTTGGAAATAATGGCACAAATTTCAATTGAGATAGGCTTCGAGAAAGAATGAAAAGGACTGATTGCTGCATAATTCTAAAAATCGGACAAATTTCACATAAAAATATCAGCACAGGCATGTAAATTGTGGTTAATTTTGAAAAAAATGCACGTGTTTAGGCTGAATTCGTCCCAATGCTTAATATTTCATTAATTGAAAAATATTGAACAAAATATTGTTGAAAAATTTTACGAGATCGGTTCAAATGTTGAATTTGAGGTTAATTCAGAAAAATTGGAACAATTTTAATGTTTAAGTTCAAGTTTAAACGTTGAAACTGTTTTCATGTCGTAAAATTTGGACGCATTTCAATTTAAACTTGGCCAATAAAATTTGCGCAAATGTCAGCCCAGCCAGCTCCAAAAAAATTAAGCACATTGTGAACTAAATTTGTACAAAATTTGATCTAGATTGGTTAATTTAAAAAAAAAATTATCATTAATTGCATTTCAAAGAGGTGAAAAAATAGGCGTAAATGTCTAATTTCTGCTTAACTTGTAGAAACTTCGCAAATTTCGATCAATATCAAGTTGAAAATTTAGCACTAATGGCTAGTTCGTGGTTACTTTAGAAAAATCGGACGAATTTGAATGAAAACTGATAGAAAACTGCTGCCAAAGTGTAATTTCGGTTTAATTATTAAAAAGTATGCTCAAACATATAATTTCTAAATCGATTGAGAAAAATTGGGCAGATTTTGGTCGATATTGACCTCCAAATTCATTTCCTACATTTTTTTATTTTCAAGGATCTGCAATGTTCGATCTTAACTTGCCCAATGAGAGAGAGCCTCTATTTATTTCTGGTTAATTTTCAAAACTAAGACCCCATCCGTTTGGAGAATATTTTTGAAAAAAATATGCCGAGACATGGAACCTGTGCATACTGGAATTCAGCAAGTTCAAAAATATTGCCCGAAACTCCTAGTTTTTGATAAATTGCAGAATATCGGGCGAATATTAATCAAAGTAGCATAAAAAATGAGTTATGTTATTTGAACTTAATTGCAAAAATTTTGAGTGTTTCTAAATCAAAAGTGACAGAAAAAGTTGGCGATAATGAATGCATTTTGAATAATCCCAAAATCAATCGAATCGAAATGTAAACTGGTTTCAAATGGTGCCTCAACGTTCAAATCTGAGTCGGCTCCGTATCAAAATTTGAGGGACACAAATCATGATTTTGTATTTTGGAGGCGAAAAAAAGTGCCCGAGCACTTCCTGCTAATCAACAGGCGATTTTTATCTTAACATTGGAGAAAATCGGCCTTTCGGGACAACTCAAAAAGGTGATACATTTTAAAAAACGCCAATAAATCAAAAAAGGAAACAAAATTCCTCATTAATCTGCATCTGATTCTATAGTTGAAACAGTGATAAAATTTTTCAACTACAGATAGCTTAAAAAACGAGAAAAAAGCCTGAAAAACGAGTCGAAAAATGAATGGGGGACTATATTCGAAAAATCAACAATCATTAAAGAAATTCGAAAAATTCATGTTAATTTGAAGTAATTACGATTGCTGAAATTCCAGAGGAACAGGAGAATCAGACACACAAATGCGGACAAATTTGGCGCGCATTTTTGGTTTGGTATTGATCAGTTTCGAGTTTAATCTTACAGTACGAGTGTAGATTGGTTTGAATGTTTGCTAACAAAAAGACAAAAACCCACAAATTTTAAGAATTGAAGCATGGAAAAGCATGACACATTGCAAAAAACGGTATTATTGCACCCAATGGCAATATTTTCTGGTGGAATTGAATGTAAATGTTATATGTAGAAGGCATGTTACATTCTTCAATGAATGAAACAGTTCATCGAATGCGTGTACTGTACTTTGAATGTAAACATTAGCAGTAGGGCAGTTTTTAATCTTTCACCCTGCAGTTGAGTATACTGAAAAGTACTTTCTCCTTTTCTTGGAATGCTTCTACTGTCAGCAAGATCCACATATTTATATGAGAAACCATGCTAGTATTTTGAGGAACCACGTTTTCTTATGCTATAAAATATTCACTCAATTTTTAATTAGTTCGAGAAACCATGTGTTTTATTTTATTATTTCAGTGAAAGCTTGCATGCATCTGACCAAAGTAATCACAAACCAGGTCACATTAATTCTGACCACAATAATCACGAGTAAACTATAATGAACCTAGTCTTGACTAGCCACAGAAAGATAAACTTTTCCTAGCTAGCTTCATGTTAGCGAATTAATTCCTGAAAGAAACTAAACCCAACCCTCTCAGCAAACAAGGTCAACCTTAATAAGAGAACCAAACAATAAAAATCACATTTAGTTCAGTGTTGTACTTTTAGTTGTTTATTTGTTAGTGACCACTCTTACTATTTTACTAATAAACAGAAAAACTTGATGTGTTATCGTATACTGAAGATAAATGGTAATTTGGTCCTAACATAAATTGATGATGCTTGGGGTTGGAGCCATCTGATCAGAGCTTCAGTTTTTTTCTGTAAAACACACAGCAGCACAGCCAAGTTCAGTAAGAGAAATCTTGTCCACTTTACCCTTGAGCACAGTGTTATTTTTTTTGTGGATGGGCAGGCATTAATTGTCTCTTTTAACACTTTTGCTTATTAAATATATTTTTTTCTCTGCCATTTTTCCTCGTTCTACAACACATCTTCAGAACAGCACGTTACCCTTTTGGCAGAAGTGAACTGGGCATTCTTGATAGCATAGAACTTTTTTTTATGCACGCCTCAGTTGGATTATTTTTCCTTGCTTTAGCATTTTGATAGTCTTTCATTGTGGATTCTGCTAGCAGATCTAACAATCAAAATCGTCCAAAAACCCCACTTTTTCAAGAAATCGAGGAAGTAATAGAAACTGCTCAAAAGAAATATGGTACAAGATGTCATTTACGGAGTATGCTGTTAGTTGACCCAAATGCTTTAGCAAACACCATAAGAGATGCAATTTCAGATATCCTTGCTCCTTTGCAGCAGAGACTCATTTTTCTCACAGAAAGAAACTCACAGAAACTGGACAGCTAATCAAATTGCACCTGTTGATCATGGACTGAACGCAATCAATGATCAATTACAAAACGTTTACTTGGATCAAGCCTCTGACAAAATCAGAAGAGCTAGCTTGCACTTCAATCTGCTTTTAGTTTTAAGACCATCACTACTTTTTTCAGGTGCACTAGGAGAGAATTTTACTGAATGGTTTGATAAGTTTGAAAAATTCTTAACACTGCAAGGCGTTTCTGCTAATGACAATGATTACAAAATCACATACCTTGAAAATAATCTCACAGGAGAAGCTTTGGTGTCTTTGTCAGGGCGGAATGAAGCTCAGACGAAGCAAGTGCCAATTCTTGCACTCTGAGGTGGAATATCTAGGCTATCGCATCTCACAGAGCAGTCTGGAACTGGATAAAGTCAAACTGGCCATTATTCAGAATCTACCCATTCCACAATACACCAAGGACATCAAGTGCTTTCTTGGTTTTGTGTCTTATTACAGGTGTTTCACCCCTGGTTGTGCCTGGCTCAGGGAGCCGCTAACCAAGCTCTTATGGAAGGAGAGGTCAAAACCTCAGCAGGAGGCTTTTGATGAACTTTGACAATTGCTGTCAAACACCCCTATTCTGCAACATCCAGACTTAACGAAATCCTTCATCCTTCAAACCAATGCAAGTATTTTGGGACCATGTACGCCAGTCAGAGGTTAACAGCAGCTGAGAAAAACTACTCTATTAGGGATTTAGAGACTCTCGCTGTTGTCCATTTTGTCCAGCACTTTGGACCATACCTCTTTCAGTATGAGGAGATGGTACTGACTGACAAAACTGCTGTCAAGGCAGTGTTGGAGAAGGATGATGCAAGGGAATCCAAAGGATGATGCAGGAGAATCTGAAGTAGTTTGGGCTGAGGAACTTATTATTACTGTATGTTAAACTTTTAAAAAATTTGAAAAGCTTTCTGAACATGTTACTGTATTAATTAATCCATTCCCTGAATGAAAATCTGATGTTGAGCTGTGCTCATTGGCTATAAAATATTACACTGATAATGAAGATGAAGTTGCAAAACTTAAAAATGATACTGTGAAACTAAATTCTACAATTAATTCCATAAGCTTAAAGTTAATTTTAAAAATTTTACAGATCAAATTTCTGCTCTCAAACAAAATTTGCATGTGTTGAAAAACAGCACTTCACAAAGATTTGAGGATACTTACTCTGATATTAATAAGATACAGAAATATTCAGTAAATCCTTAAATGATGAAACATTAGAAACTAAATTTTGAATCTCCATCTAAACATTACCAATTCCATTATGATAACCTTTATCCTGTTCAATCCCCTCTAGTTTACCCGATCAACCATGGGTGGATTACATGAGTGGATTTATGCTATTATCTCAGAGAATCTTTGCCTTGCAGAATAGGAACAACTAATCAAACTATTTCTTGCATACCCTGACATCTATGCAGTAGATCAAAAAGACACAGGCACCACTGGCCTTGTCCAGCATGGAATCAACACAGGTGACTCTTAGACAGTCTGCCACATCCTTTAGATGTCTCGCAAGGAGAAAGACCCCATCATGCTTGAGGTCCAAAACCTTCAACGGAAAAGCATTATTTGCCCCAACACTACACCCTAGGGAACTAATGTTGTTCTTGTCCATAAGGAAAATGGTAACCACTGTATGCATGTTGATTTCCATGGCTTCAATCAGGCCACAAAAAAGGATGTCTACCCACTCCCTCCAATTGAGGATACTCTGGACATGCTCAATAGTATGGAATACTTCACTACTCTTGACCATGTCAACATGGATCCATACCCATTGCAGAAGCAGAAAAATGGAAGACAGCCTCCGATCAACCTATTGGCCTCTTTGAGTTCAACTTCTTGCCCTTTGGCCTCCACAATGCACCAAGCACCTTATTGCAATTCATGGATCTCCTTCTCTCAGGTATCCAGTTGCCAAGGGCACTCACATGCCTAGATGACATCCGCGTATTTGGTGAAACTTACCACCAGATGGTCAATCCCCTCTCTGAAATCTTTGACCACCTTTGTCAAGGAGGGATGAAACTTCCACTCATCAAATGCTGGTTCTCCCATACAAAGGTTGAGTATCTTGGCTATCACATCTCCCAACATGGTCTTGAACCTGACACAACTCAATAAGCTGCTGTCTCAAACCTACCACAGCCTCAAACACCCAAAGAAATCAAATCTTTCCTTGGTTTGGTCTCTTATTACAGATGGTTCATCCCAGGTTTCTCCAGGCTTTGCGAGCCTCTGACCAAACTACTGTAAAAGGATATCCCCTTCTGTGGTCGCAACAGCCAAATGATGCTTTTGACACCATAATATGCCTGCTAACCAATACTTCCATCCTTGGACATGGGGACTTCTTCAAATCCTTCATCCTACAAACAGGTGCCAGCCTCTTTGGGCATTGAAGCAGTCCTCAGTCAACTGGATGAAGATGACTATGACCACCCAGGGCCTACTCCAGCTGTGGTCTCACCACAGCTGAATAAAACTATTCAATCACTGAGCAAGGAACTCTTACAGTAGTCCACTTTGTTAGGTATTTACATCTACACCTCTTTCAACATGATGTTATCATGCAAACGGACCACACCACTGTCAAAGCCAGTCTAAAAAAGCCTGATCTCTCTGCTCAGATAGCCAGATTGGGTTTTGCTCTTGTGGAGTTCAAACTCTCTTTTCACACCCAGAAGGGTCCTGCAAATGACAGCACCAATGCATGCCTACCAAACCTGGGTGCAAGAGCAACTCACGATATGGACGATGCCTTTCTTCACAGGCCAGAAGGCAATTTCATGATGATACAATAAGAACCACATCAGTTCGACCTCTTTGCCATCTAAGGAGAAGACCCTGACCTCTGACCTCTCATCAAAAGCCCCAAACCCCTTGATTGGCTGCATGAGGCATCAGGTCAATGGTATCCTTCAGGAATGAGATGGAACCACCAGCCTAATTATGATACCCCTCTCACTGATTGACCTCATCATCCAATCCCATCATGATGATGAACTAGCAGGTCACTCTGGCTTCAGGCTGGCAGCCTGGCTCATCTGTTGCAAGTATCATTGGATGACACCGACCAAAGACATCAAACTCTCCTGCCAGTGGTGTGATGCTAGCCAGCACAACAAGCATGCTCCACAAAAACCATGGTCACTCTGACACCAATCAGCATGACCAGTATTTTTCACAGAATACAACTTAATTGTATGGGTCCCATGACCTCAACAGAAAATGGGAACTGGTTCAGAGTGGTCTTCATAGACCACACCAATTATGTGGAAGCTTTTGCCACACCCCACATCACTACACACACTGTCATCAAACTCTTTGTCACAAAGATAGTGTGCCATCAAGATGCTGTAGAGGTGGGTTGAAAGGGCCAACCAAACATTAGCTGTATGCCTATGCATGTACGTACATGAAAACCACATTGACTGGGACAAACACCTCCCATATGCGATGTTGGTGGTAACATGCACCAAAATGAGGCCAGAGGGTACTCCCCCATTGAGCTCATGTATAGAAGAACCTCTAGCTGTCAATCAACTCAGCCCTGACGTCCACTCCAGCTGCACATGTCATATACATCGCCACCTATGATATGGAGGTCAAGCAGCACTTCACCAAGGCCCTGACTATCATCAAAACCAAGTCAAAAAGGCCCAGGACACATACAACCAGGCTTATAATCGCAATGCCAAAGATGCCTCATATGAAATAGGGGATCTAGTACTCAGACTCAGCACAACCAGCAAGTATAGTCTGGCCCCCAAAACTACTCCCAGTTTACACCAGGCCCTATGAGGTCTTCAATGTGTCACACCGCATTGTCACCATTGGGTGTGGGCCCACAAAACTCGAAGTGGTCCATGTGAACAACCTCAAACCTTACCACCTGTCCACTGACCTCCCAGCGACACATCTGGACCAACTATTCACTTCAGATGCAGACCCAGAATCATACAATAGAGGCCCTGCAACATTGATTCAAAGGAATACCTTCTATGTCAAAATATTTTAGGTCCTACAATATATCTAATGAATTGAAAATATATCTGTATGAGCAGTTTTTGTTCTTGTGCTGGATAAGACCTTCATTCAGTACAATATTTTTTCTATATCAATAAGGCAATCCCTATACATAAGGTCGACTGCTGAATGCAGGACCCCAGCACATTATATTCAGCTTTTTAATTCAAACAATAAATTTGAGGGTTCTCGAAAATCTTTTTGACTATTCTCATATTTGTCTCCAAATACTCTCATTTAAATCATCAATTAAATCAGGTCATGGATGCACACTCAAGGATAGGGAGAAATTTAGAATTTGCTAATGCACCTGGTCCTAACTAAGGCACAATTTAGCCAGTGTTCAGTGAATTCTGATTATTTTCCAGAACGAATTTTTTTCTGAAATCAGCATCTTGAAATCTACAAAATGATGTGCATTCATTGACGACTTGAGAATAAAAGTTTCCCACATCAAAGCAAAAACTCTTACCACATTTACCCTAAATTTTTTTTCTTTTTCCTTATTTTCTGACACATCCCAAATAGGTCAGTCTTTCTACTAATAAAAAGGAGCATTATAGCAAATAAAGACACTATGGAAAACAAAAATGTTATTCCATCTTACAGAAATATAGCAGATTTTGCAAAACGTGAAGTTTTGACTTTACCATTTTATACATTGCTTACAAATAACTTCTTGCATGTGACATTTGTATGAAGTTTTATGCATTTTACCATGACATTCTTTTCTTTGGCAGGCTCTATCTAACAGTTCCTGTGTGCTACAGCATTTCATAAGCTCTACAGTTGATGGCATTTGCAAACTGGTATTAGTAGCTGTCGATGTTGAAAACTGATTGATTGGATCCGATGTTTTTGAGAATGAAATTGCTGACCAGTTCTCAATGGCGTTCAATTTTCAACTGCAGCAAAAAAGGAACAATTTACTGGAAACATGCACTATTGTAGCAGAATAAAAAATAAAAGGAATCCTCAACAGTGGGCACAATTTTATCTTTTTTCAGACCAATGGGATTTCCTTGATGAATTGAGTAGCATTGAACAATTTTCGAACAAAGGAATTGTATTTAACTTTTGAATCCCTCCCTTGATTGTCAGTCTTTGGTGATAGAAGGGTCATTGATGAATAAGTCAAGAAATCCAATCCACAATCATTTACTTTATTTTTATTTTTGGCTGGATTTAATTCTTTGAATAGAATATACCTAAAAAAGGCATGAAATGAAAGACAAGGTAAGTAAAAACAATGAAAAATCTTTGGCATTGAGGTAAGTGGCATCAAGTAACCAATAAAATAATTGTATTGTCCAACATCTAGAATGTGTAGTTGATGACCAATGGCCAATCATCAGGTCCATTGTATTGTTGCTGCCCTTCATTTTGTTGTAAGTGTAAATAATTCCGGGTTTGTTGCTCATAGAAGATGAGATGTTCAGATTGGCATGTTTTGATGACAATATGTAAACCCTCTTTCTTTTCTTTATTTCCTATTTGACCAAGGTAACTGGACAGATTACCCACCACATAAAGCCTGCATGAGGTTCAAATATTATGTTGATTTTTTGAGAAGGAGTAAGGTAAATGGATTATGAATAAAAGAATAAAAATATTGCCTACCATTCTGATTTTAGCAAACAAACACGATTTTCCAAGTGATTTGTAAAAAATCATGTCCTGAAACAGTGAAAAATGTGTCCAAAAAACAATGCTCAAGCATAATGAATCATTAAAATACCTGTCCCAAACAAAACACATTGTGAAAATTTTGTAAAAAAAATAAGTGAAACATTTGGATAGTTATATTCTATGACACAGAAAATTTGCTAGCTGAGCTTGCTCCAGGTAGTAGACAGCTGCAAGCAACACATGTTAAAAGTATAGGAAATGAAAAACTGCATATTGGCAATGTAAAACTCTGTAGAATTGTGTCTCATTTTGCTGTGTATATAGTTTAAAATCAGCAGCCTGCTCTATTGATTAGCAGAATTTTTTGTTGAGAAAAAAATTTGGCATGTCCATTCTGAAAAATTATCAGATGATAAAAATTTAAACTTATTCAATGTGTTTGTGAAAAAGAATTTCTGTGGAACATGTGATCACTTGATTACAAGGACATCAGGGAAAAGCATAATGCCTTCAAAGACATTCAGGAAGAAAAAAAAATTGATGCCCTCGAGCAATTGATAAACAATATCAACTTGGATTTATCATAGAAAATCACCAAGTTAATGGCGAAAATTGAATCACTAGTTAAACTATCAACATTGGCCGAATCACCAGGTGGTTTATTTGACTCACAATCGACGACCTCAGTTAATCAAAAATCGATCATCAATCCAATGAGCATGGCCCATTGATGCAGGCATGAATGAAAGAGACCCTCAAAATGGAAATGAAAAAAATAATGTTATCTTGCTCAGCCTACCAATAAAAGAAAATATTTTGGACTCGATCAAATCAAACAAATAATTAACCATTATAGAGCAGATTTAAAAATCTATGTTGACTCATTCGTACGTACATTTTGTGATGGTCCACAAATTTCCAACAAACCGAAATTTAACAAAGTTGTTTTCCGAGACAGTATAACGGAAAAATTGTTAATTAATCAGAGCAAGATCAGACTTGTCATATTTACTAAGAGAAATGAGTTGAAAACTACGTGCAGAATTTGAAAAATTGGAAGATAAAGATAATTTATTTATAAATTATAGTCTGGGTAAAATAGTGAAGAAAATGCCACGTCATAATCACAGTCTGCATGTTTGAGATGGAAGCTGTGCTGGTAAAAAAGTTGGGCCTGAAAATGTAAAAGAAATCCTAATTAAATCAATTCTCATAAATGTTCTTAGTATAAAAATAAGATAATTTATCTGAATTCAATACTCAATAATTATGAATTCAATAATCAATAATTATAATTAATTAAGTATTATTGCCTCTGATTTGTCCTTCCAGATTTTTAGGAAAGATAGAAACTGGTACGCAGGTGGCATATGTGTACTGGTGCGAAAATCTCATTTAATATGAGTGATAAATATACCGCAGCATTCCAACTGTTTGGAAACTGTTGTAATTGATGTTCTAAATCTTGGGATTCAATGTATTTCATTATATAGAACTCCTTCAACTGATCATGAAACTGATGTAAAGTTGTGTCAATTTATTGAAAGGTCTAGTCTGAATAATAAACTGACAATCGTACTTGGAGATTTTAATTTGCCTAAAATAGATTGGACATCTGAAAGTATACCAAAGGATGACATGAGTATGATCTATTGGAATTATCTTAATAGATGTGGTTTCTCCCATTGGTCATTCAACGTACTCGTGGCTCAATTGATGGTGGGGTATATCATAAATCAATATTTATTAAAAATATACACAAGACTGATTTTAATAATCTCTATAGTTGGTTTAACAATAAATGGAACATTAAATCATGGGAAGATTTAAAAGCAGATGGATGTCACATCACATGGATTAGCTACTTTAAGCTTAGAAACACCATTCCAAAAGAGTGGAAAGCTTCAACTGAAGCATTTTATGACCTCAAATAATTCGTGTTTGAGCGCCAGAACTTTGACCCTAGACAAATAATTATAATAAAAAACTACTTAATTACAGCGAGACTAGACTTTGCAGCTGGAGAAATCACATGGAAAAATATCCTTGATCTTCCAGCAGACATTGACTTTGAAAAATCCTGGCATGTGATGCACAATTCGAAAGTATCACATAGATATAAAAAATTTCAATTCAGGATGCTGCATACCTTACTCATAACTCCGAAACTTTTAGTAAAATACAAACTGAAAACAGACCCTGATGGTTTTTACTATGACTATCATGAAGATGACTGTTCTGGCAAGATTTTCAAAGCTTCATAAGAGAAAGGATAGATCACAAGTTCACAATCAAGAATTAAACAATTATTTTATGATTATGTGGTAATACAATCAAAGTCAAAAAAAAAAAAAAATTGATATTTAATGTTTTCCAAATAATGTAGGTCATTGAGAACTATTTCCACCTTTCTGTAACAAGGAGCAGATTTTAATTTTATGACCATCAATACAGCTAATGTTCTCAATCTGGTAAACTAATTTTTTAATATATTGGCATCTAGCCACCACAATAGGTACTCTTCCATTTATTGCCTCATCCAAGCCTGATAATTCGCCGATGAGCAGGTTGAATGAGTAGTCAGAAATAGGCAGAAACCAATACAGAATGTCACTTAGAATTTCAACTCTTGGCAAATTAAGAATTCAGTCATGTTTTTCTACCAGATATTTGAAGGTTGAACTCATTGGAGAATATCTTCTATCATCCAGAGAGTTGCATGACTAATCTTGTTCAAATAATTTCTATAAATCTTACAATAATCACAAGGATAATTTCCTGTAATTCCATTAAGGCCCAAAAATTCAAACACTGATCTCCTGTCACCTACAATTTTAAATCCAATTTTTGAGCAATTTTACAATCTATTTGTATAATGTTCATCTCATCCAACAAATCTTTTCAAGCCCTAGAAGTCATTTCATATGTTTCTTTACAGTTGTATATGACAATAAGATAAATTCTGCCAATAATGGAGGATGAGTCACTAATTTCTGTTTGTACTATATTTGCAGAATTCATATGCTTGCATGGTGAATTGATGTGATAGCTTAGCGAAATTTTTTCCAACCTTTCATGAAGCTTATTGGTTGCAATTTCACTCCTTGCACCCCATGTCACTATGCCATGCTCATGCTAATTATTTTTTATGTGAGTTTTGTATTTGTTCCGAATTTTGTCTCAAAGAGGAAAGAACAGTTGCACAGGCCTGGTTGCTTTGTGCAACCGGTTGCACAGTCTAAAATTAATAAATTAGCTTAATTCCATCTGAAAAATATAAAAAGCTAGTTTTCTTGTCTTTCATTTTATTTGGGTTGGTTATAGGCTTTCAAAACTCAAACTTCTCAGTTTTGGAGATAAAATAAAAATGTTGTTATGAGTAACTTAGTCAGTGCCTAGCAACAAAAAATTTTCTGGTATTTTTATATTTTACAGCGCTGGAAGATCTTTAGTTTTATTTCCATGACAGAAAATTTTAATTTTTCAATGAATTCAATAAATGTTGGGCAGAGTACAACTCAAAAACAAGGAAAGCAACTGAGAATATTGATTTCTCAATAACTGGGAACTTCTACTTTGACTCAAAATGTTTCAATCACACAAAATTCAAAATTTTGATAAAGAATGCAGAAAGTCTGTGGTGAAATAACCAAAAAAATCTTGTTTTTCGCCAAATTAATCAAAAAACATCACAGGATCGAATCCACAATATGTTGCTAATTAAAACCAATAAGCATTAGCTAAAATTTACATTTTCTAACTGTGCACCAGTATATTTTTCTGTATTTGGTCTATTTGTACTTATACAAACAACCTCTCAAAAGCAGTTTGTACTCCATTTTTGTTTGTACTACTTTTATTTGTAAAAAAACTAACATTTTTTGATTCACAGAAAAACATATCTTAGCAGAAATATACATTTGTACAAATAATCACAAGGGTCAGTGAATGGCGCATCAAATTTTTCTCTCCTTCTCAGACACCAGACAAAGCCATGGGAAATCTTCTAGCCATTTCTGATTGAATCCATAGATTTTTTTGTGGAAGAATAATTTTGCTGATTTTTCTTTGTCAGGTTGAACTTAATCGAAAATGGCTCCTTCAATACTGCATGAGAAACAAAAATCGATCTAAAGAGAACATGTAGTGGACAAAGAAAAAAGAGCATATGTAGTGGACAAAATAAAAAGATGCCCATGAAATTATTGTCCTTTCATGTAGAACATGTACTGGCCAGTATCAAAAATAATGAGTAATGGGACAAAGAATAGTACCAGCAACAAATCAAGCTGTAAATATTTTTTATTATTAAAAATGTGAATGTACATGATATATAAATATATAGCACAATTAAATACTATGTAAAAGTTTCATGATTTTTGTCAATCATTAGGGGAGAGTCAATTTCTGCATATATAATTGCTTCTATACCAACATCAGGTATATCTTCTCCAAAGTTTATTTGCAAACTGGTTGTTACTTCATGTATAAGTTCCCATGTTTTGTTAATATCTGCACATTGGACGCTGCTTTTCCAATCAATGGAATATGGCTTCCATGAGCTGCAATAGGCTTGACATTGGTTGACATTAGCATGCCTTCTTGTAGTTCCTGAAAAGTTTCATAATTCAGGAGGGAAAATACTGGACCAGTATCCACAAGTGCTGTGAAATAGAATTTTCCATTTTGCATAACCTCAATGTGAGGTGCTTGAAAAAATTGTACATCTTTAGAGTTTGAAGCAATAGTAGTAGTTCACATTTCATCTAGGAGTACTTCAGATGTATTATTTTGACTTTTTTTCGGAATTTTCCAAGTCTTGTAAGCTGTAAAAGTGCTGTTCCCAAATCCGTCTTTGCTTCAAATGGGGTATAAGTAATTCTTTTCTTTTTATAATATATGATGTATAGATATGCACAGTAGCCTGTGGCTAATAACACTAATACTGTCACTAGGAAATTTATGAGAAGCTGGGCTTGGCCTTTTTGGAGTGTATTGATACCAGTGCTTAATCTTTGCTGTTGTTGATTTAAGACCGTCTTTAGGGCATGCCTGTTCCCTACAAGGCTTCATACACAAAGTTTGGGTTTAGTGGCATTTCTGAAGTATAATCTATGATATTTGTCAATAGATTTTCCATTTGCTGTGTTTTATATATATATTGTTTAAAAAATGCAAAAGTTGCCATATGAAATCTAAATAATGCTGAGCATGGTGGCACAATTCCATCCATGTATGGCGAAAATTGTTCATTTCAACTTCAAAAATTTTATATTCTAGGTAGTTTAGTTTACTATTAACTGAATCTGGGTCAGAAAAGTTCGATATTACTTGAAAATTGGGTTTAGATTTGGGTGTCACTTTATATTTTTGTCCATGTATTTTTATTACTAGTCCTTGGCTAGTTTGAAGCACATTTTGTAGCTCATCTTTACAGTGTTCATATGGTCCAACAATTTTTAAGGCGGCTTGTATCTCATCTACTATAACATGTTTGTTACTTAGAATTGAGACATATTGACCTTTAAAGGTCACTGGACATACTTCTTGGAATAGGGTCCCATTCCAGACAATGATTCCATCCATTGTTGTACAGTACATGTCAGTGGCTCTGCAGCCTCCTGTGTCACCTAAATCCTTTGTCATGGTTTTACCATTCCAGGAGGCTATTAGGCCAATTTCAATTATCAAATTGGTTACTGTTTGACAGTGGTCACTGCAGCACCATTTGCACTCAATAGAGAGGTCATTTTTAGTTGTTAGGACTTTTTTTCTAATTCCGACTGTATTTTGATTATTATATCATTTTTGTTGAATGATGGACAAACATTCTTTGTGAGTTATTGGAGATACTAGAGTTTGATCTTGTACAATGCTTTTAGCACCAAAAAAATTTGTAAAAGTGCATATTGTCGTTTTCCGTAGTGAGCATTTGTAAGCTTTAGAAGTTTGAGGGCAGCTTCTTGGGATGTACAAACTGATATTTACTCTGTAGGGTTTATACACATTTTTCATTGGGAAACGGCACTCAACCTCTTTGGGCATGTCAATAGCATGGCTACTTTTAGAGATACCACATATTTGATAAGCAGTGGCATATTTGGCAGCAACAATAGTATGATAAAATATACAATTATGGACGAAAATTTACATGTGAATTTCTCATCATCATTTCTTTTTGCCCCTGTGGGCTTTGCATCAGTCGATTGTTCACTTTTCGTTTGCCCCTTTTGGGGTTCAAACTTACTGCATTAGAAAAAAGAATGTAAAAATGACAAAATTAAGTATGAGTGACCTACTGCAACTTTTTTGTTCCACTTCCATGGCAGTGGTGGAAGTTGTTTCTAGGTTACCTAATTCCTTCAATAGAAGAAGTTCTTCTCCATCCATCAGAATCCTTGGAAAGGTGTGGACAGCCAATGGATGATCTGCTTCTTTTTTTGCAGCAGCATTTAAACCTTGTGGCTTAGCCTTAGGTTGGCCTTTATCATGAACTTCCATGGTCATTTGCATATTTGTTAACCCTGACCTTCTGTAACAACCAGTTCTAGTGATACTTTACTTGATCCAAGAATGGCAATGGGGGACAAACAGGTGATCAAGGGGCATGACAATTATAATATAAAAACAAAGTTGACGATTGCTTTGGTCGTCGATAATACACAAGAATGTATGCTTGCAAATAAACCACATATCACACTTGTTAAAAACATAAAAATCTTATTAAAAATCCACATAAAAATCTGTCTTTTTCCCTGTTTTTCTGTCTTTTATACCATTTCTTTGATCCACGCCCTCGCATCATGGGAGGTCCACTTCCTTCCCCTCGCCTAACCAATCACTGCTTCGCATACTTGTTTCCGCCTACTGTATGCTTCTTCAGCCACACCTCTTGCTTTGATTCATTCTTATTTTCCACCCTTACATGCTTTATTCTACAGTATGTTTTTGGTTTTTCATGTGTTTTTTCGTTTTCCATGCATTCCTCCTAAATTCTATTTCTGTACTTTCTACATAGGCAGGTGTGTTTACGCATCTGGGGGGAATTATTTTACTTATGGAATGTATATTCTCATGTGCATTACAAGGGCCAGCTGCCAATGTGCAAATAATTATGTGGGTCTTTAATGGGGTCAATGGGGTGTGGGATGATCAAAACAAAGTGCTTCACATAAATTTATGGGATTATTTTGGGTGTGAATTCCAGACACCCTTGAGAGGATAGATTAATAAATGAAATTATATTTAATAAATGAATATCACATACTGTACAATCTGTATTTACAATAATGCTTCAGCAAGTACATTACACTTTGATGTTCCAGGCAGAGCATGCAGCCACATCTTTCTGCTAAAATGGAGCAAATTTTATTAGTTTTATTCGAATTTCTTACTTTTTGTAGTTCATTTAACATTAAACATTCATTGTCCCAATCCTCAGCTGGATTTGGGCTTTCCAATGAATGGTTATTATTTATTTTGTTACCTGTGGATATATTCGATTTTGACCCAACCTTTGGTGGTTCCTCTTGTTGGCGCCTAATTGGCCTGCTTGATGAGTTGAACTGGACATTTTTGGTCCATTGTTCTCTAGGAGGTGGACATTGGCCTATCTGGTGCCATGGTACACCAATGCATTGTTTGCACCTGTGGTAGCAATCTATGGTTTTGTGGTTTTTCCCTCTACAAATGATGCATGATTGTTTTCCATTTACAAATGATGACCCGAAATTGTTCATTGGTATACAGGGTTGACAGAAAAATGGTGCAAATTGCACTCTGCCTCTTTGGGCTTGGTGGATGCCTCGCAGGCTCCTCAATTCTTATTGTACCTCTGCAAATTTGGCATACAAATTTTTCATTTCTGAAGAATTGGATACAGAGTGGTAAATTGGATTAATATGCATTGATTTCAAGTTCAGATCATCCCTAAATATCTGTGATTCTGTGTATCTTGCAGCCCTTGATACTTCATTTAGATCCCCAAATTCTCTATATTTGAGGTTGTCAGCTATTGCTACTTGCAAACCTCTGATAAAAATTGGTTTCAAAATTTGTTCCCTTGCCTCTTCAGGCAAATTAGGCTGGCCATTTTACATAGATTATCCAAATATTCTGTTACAGTTTCAGTGGCTCTCTGTTTCCTGTCATAAATTATTTGTTGATGAACGTCACTATCACGTCCTTCTGGGTACATTTCCTGTAAACCCTTTACAAAATTCTGATATGTCTTTTCATTTGACAAAACTTTTTTTAATTCCCTAAAAGATTCCAGGGTGGAACCAGTTGAACTCGATTCCAGATATGCCTTTTTATATTCATCTTCATTTTCTGTTATCCCTTGCAATGTCATGAATTGATTCAATTTTTCCTCCCATTCAAGGAATGATTCGCCAAAAGAGCCAGAAAAACAGGGGGAGGTCGAAAAGTAAGAAATGGCGCCCAATTAAAGTTTCTTCTTTGTGGGTCATCCTCTCTAGGGGATGTACCTTGACCATCACTTCGTTTGGATAAGAGGGTTAAGGTTTCTAACCTTTTACTAATTGGTTCAAGTGATTCTTGAAAGGCCTTTTGTACAGTTTTTTCAAGGAGTTCAGCTGCAATTTCTGGCATTATCATTAACTTTTTTGTGAGGGCACTTTTTTGCACTTTTTGCCTAATAATTTCAAATTTGTCACTCAGGGATACTTTACTTTTTTCAAGGGAATTGCTTCTTTTGGGGGGTAAGGGATCAATTTTAAATTTATGTCACCTTTTTAAATTTAATAAAATATCTCACCGTTTTTGATAAAGTTTCAATTTCGCAGCCTCACCACTTGTTACGACTGGGGGCACAATCGTAAGTAAATCGAGTAGACCAGTGTTTAGACTTTATTTATTTCGGTGAAGCTAATAAATATAATACAAATAATGTTGCAGTGAAATGTTGTCCTATCTCAAACAAATAAAAACTCAACTCTAATACAAAAATAAATCACGTTTTATATAAAGACAATAAAAAGAAAAGGATAATAATAATATCACAAAAACGCAGTTATTCCAAATCGAAAGAATGTTGTTCTCTGTATCAATTCTGTATGAGATTGAACTGGCTCAACACTCCGATTCTTTATCAGATTGCCGGCCGTCTGCTTTGATTTATGATAATTGTTTTTCTTTCTCAATCTTTTTTAATTATTTTATCATCTTCTAAATTTTTTATGTACTATTGCTTTAGGCAATTCTTCTATGTTCTATTTTATTTTTATTTTATTTTATCACTAAGGTGTGACCTTGTGACAGTCGGATTTATCAGACTTGGGTTTCGTACACCTTCGTCAAAACCACGACTGCTCACTCTCTGCTCCACTCTTGAGGTAGTAGGCAGATGAGGTATATACTGCTCTTTAGGACCTAGACTTGACTTTTGGTCTTTCCATCTACTGTCATTCTGAAGAGTGATACCGTCATTTTGTACACCAACTCTTCCTGGATTTGTTCAAACTTTGATGCACCACCTTGTTCCATACAGCCAGCATTCCTTTGCCACACTTCATTTGCCTTACTGGCTTTCAGTGAACCATTATTAACAAATATATTATCATAAACCTCTAACCTGTTCATGATTTGGTCCAATTTTTCCTCCAACGAGCTCTTGCCAGGATTTTCCTGGTGCTCTTCCTGCTCATTATCCAAATACAATCGATGATATGTATTGACAAATTGAGCGAGTTTGTTCATCAGCCCATGCAGATGTTGATCCATAACAGGAATGTTCATCTCCCGCATAGGACACGCCAGTCTACTAATAGGCAGTTGGAATAAATCGCCTCTCCTTGGGAGGTTTGTTGACCGTGGTATTTTATACGGTATCATTATTCATCCCCAATATCATGTCCTTGTCCTCCCTTTCAACAGCTGTTGAGGCTTTAGGTATATCGCACTCATTTTTCACTGATAAAGGCCTGTGATCTGAGCCATTATCTTCTTCAGCCAAACTTGCAGCTGATGTCAAGACAATGAGCTTTTCCGAATCATGGACCTTTTTTCCTGGTGGTGTTCTAGGCAACCCCGAACTCTTGAGGCCACCTAGGTTGTCTTTGCTCATTTTATAGCCTTCCAATTCTCTTCAAAAACCGATTGGCTTTCGACTCCTCTGGTTTGCATCTGATTTTCCATTACTTTGAGTGTCAGAAGCCACCACTTGTTGAAATAAGACTTGGGTTGAATTAGAGAAATATAATAAATAGATTACAATCAAAATAGACCTAATCAGTCACTCACTAATTCACCTAATCAGGCTGTAACCTTAGGTAGAATAAGTCTGCAACAGTTTGGTCAGTCTCAAGTTTCAACAAAGGTCACCTGCTTGCCTTCGAAGGAACTGCAGAAGATCAATAATACCATGATCCCAAGTAACTTCGAATCAGGGACAAACCGAGAAATCAGGCCGAGAATTGAATTGCAAATGTAGACTTACACACTGGGTGGTTATCCTGAGATCTGGAGTCTAACCTGCGTTCCCTCTGCTGCAAAGTCCAAATCAAATGTCTGAACAGGGGACGTTGTATTTGGGCAATTAACTCCACAAAATATAAAACAATAATAATATAAAAATTTGCTGGTCTGGCGGTGAATTTTACTTTATAAAAATAAACACAATGATCAAAAACATAAACAAGGGGCCCATTTATGCACAGTCTATGCAAATCAGCATGGACACAAATTGGGTCAACTTTGGCTATTTCTTCCCAACCTGGAGATAGACTATGTCCGTCCGGACAATGTCATCTATAGGAGATGAAGATACAGAAGGTGATGACAATGATGCCGAAATCAATGGTGACCATTAATGGATGAAAAAACGTTTAATTAGCTCATCTTTGAGTCTTGGAGCAGCATGAGAGCCAAAAATGCTTCCTCAAGTGATCCCAACCAGTATAACAGCCCTCAAATATTTTTCTAGAAAATTAAATCCAAATTTTTTTAGAGTTGGTTGTGTGCAGCAAACTTTTGTAGTAGGCTTTTCTGATTGGATGGTGTGTATGGACAAGAGGTCTCGATTATCAGGAAACCTATCTTGCTCCTATACCTTTAAATGAAAAACAATAATTGTGCCTGAGTGCCACCAGTTATTTTTGAGATTTTGGTCTTTAAAAATGAACTGCACCTTTCAGGTGTTGACAGCTGAATTATTGTTCCAGATTTGTGGAAAGAGCCAAAATTTTTCTCCACACAGCGATTTTTTTACACAAAGCACAAATGTGGAAAGAACATCTTTTTCCAACCACTGTTTTTTCTCTTGACTTTCCCCCCTAAATGTGGGAAGAGGTCACTTTCTTTTTCTCCATTTTCCCAAAATGACATTTTTGCTTTGAAATCATCATATGTGCTCAAGTAAAGCATTTTTAGACATATCTCATCATTTTGATATATCTGAACTTAAAAATTATTGAAACTGAGGCAAGATTCGAATGTTCAACATATAAAATATACTCAAATTTAATGCATTATCACCGAACACAATTACTTGTTAAAAACTAAGTGAGCAGATAAAACTTTACTGAAATCAAAGTTTTTATGCATTCTATGCATGGCACATCCAAATCAACAATGCCAAGAATTGCACATATTCTAACAATAGAAAATAGGCTAGACTACAAATAATTTTCAATTAGATCTATGAGAAAGTTATGAACAGCATCTCTATCTACATCTGAAAATATTGCAATTTCAGCTGTATTTTCATGAATTTCTTGTCTATTTAATCAATTTTCTAAATCTTTTTTTATGCTTCTGTTTGATTCCCAAAAAATATGTTCTTTTTTATGTAGTGTAAATGGGCTAAGATGGAACACACTTCAGAAAATCATCAAATGTTCGATCATCATAAATCTGTTGGAGTTGGAACTTTGGCAAATGATAGATAGTTCATCTATGCATTGAATAAAAAAAATTGATGCCCACTGTTGCGTTTCTTAGCAGCAGTGGGCATTTTTTAAAACCTGGTCAGTGTTCCATCTTAGACCCGAGTCGGGTCTAAGATGGAACGAGGAGAAAATATTAAAATTCGACAGTAACTAATAATTTCTTGCAGTTGAAACCTTTATTAACGTGTTGAGAAACCATTGCATTTCATAGGAAGAATTAGAATAGCTTCAAGCGTTGTCAAGGTTTCTTTAAAATTGATTTTACTTTATGCTGTTATGCTCAATTAGATTTTTGCTAGAAAAAGCTTCTTTTGTCTATGTTTTCCCTCTTCCTCCTTCCTAGTGAGGTTGTTCATACTGAGCTAAGACTTTTTCTTATGTTATGGCCCGGTTTTTTGACAATCACATATGTGTTTGATACTGCAATGGGATGCTGAAGATACATAGCATATCTCAGAAACAATTGCCGAAATTGCTTCAAACATGATGAAGAATCGATTTTCAGTCTGTTTTCGCAGCTCTCTCAAAATATCTATATTTTTCTGCTTTTCACCTGTACTTTCCTAAATCTCCCCTTTTAGTTTATGAACAAACAAGCCAAAAAAAGAGGCCAGGAAAAGGTAAGAAAGGAAAACAAAGAAAATCAAAAGAAAGACAAAACTGTTTGTGTCACTGACATTTGATAAACAACATTCTTCACCTAGTCATCACTACCTTCATGCAACAGTGAGTTATGTTTTCCATTAATCAAGTTCTGCACCTTTCTTTATTGGTGATGAAAGATTCTTCAATGTGCAACATAAATTCCATTATATTTTCACATTAAGTTGACTTTTTGCATAAAGCTTGGTGAGAAATCTGTCACTTTTGTGCATCCTCATCCTTATAGCATTAGGATATAAAACAAATGATGGAAGAAAAGACCGGCCCCAAGTGGAGATGTTACAGCAGAAAGGGTGTCACATCACATACAATAATATTGGAATAAAAACACATTGATTAAAAGTGTTTTTATTCATGCTGCAATTAGAGATGATACAATGGGAAGCAATTGTCATACAGTAATATGTAAATGAAGCATGTGAAAAAGTGCAGTAATTCAAGTGTCCCAAGAAAGTAACAGAAATACATAAAAAAGATACAGTGAGGCAAATCAACAATTTTGAAAAAATCCTTGAAGACTGTGATTTTACTGATATCATTAGTTTTTTGGCAAAAATTTTTCAAATCAACATTGTAAAATTCCTTGGAAGGCTTTTGTCCAGTTTGAACAACTTTTTTATTACCAAACAATGTTTTGAAACTCTGGTGAATAAAGTCAGTTTTTTTCATTTGTGGCATATTTAGAAATAATGTTACATGATGTTTTCAACAAAAACACAAAACTAAAGGTATGATTTTACAATGAATCTTTTTATCTCTAACATTTTTAAATTTGATTATTACTGCGAATAAAGGGGTCCATTGTGATTGAGCTTAACGTAAAAAAGTACATGGACATTTCAGCATACTTTGGGAGCTTTTTTCTACAATTTTTGCATCTAATAGTTGGCGAATGTGCTTTTGAATTGGGCTAAAAGATGATGGCATTTATGCCAACTGATCATGAAAAATTGAAGGAGAATTGAACAAGAAATGTTTTGTCTCTGCTTTCCACACACAAATGACGTTTATGGACCTACTTACTCTGCTGATGTGTACAATGAATCCATCAAACTCAATGGTGAATGCCAGGTGAGTAGTCAATTGAAATGAGTAGTTACAATCAGTGTTGAGGTTCAGCTCTCTTTTTGCTCTCAGGCCTCCGTTTTTTCTCTGGTGCGTTAGGCGAGCCTTTGGGGAATTTGAAGCACAGTATTTTCCTCACTCAACTATTTTGGGGATTTTTCTGAAATAATGGAAGATTTTTGTGCTTAAGCATCACTTTAAGGAATATTTTTGATAGTCAAGTTCATGAGTTTTTGTCAGATTGCCAGCTGTGTAGCTGCTCAAAAACTTATGCACAAATACTGTAGTAGCTCTGCCTCACTGCATTAATGAAAATACTTTTTCTCTCAACCTTTAGAAACTTGCAGCAATTTGTAGTTTTTATTGTATAAATCTCACCTCACAAACTAGTTTAACTGGTTGTTATCTATTTCAGTGTCATGTTACATTGCTCAAAATGCTTCAGTGGAGCATGAATCTTCAGTTATGAATAGAATTTGAATACAATTATTATGTTTACTGCTTAGGTCAGAAGCACTATAACTCAAGACACAAAGGGCTTGTATCCAACCGACTACTGTAGATCACTCAAAGGAGTTTTATTTTAGCAATCAACTAGACACAATGCAACAGTACTTAAGCAGAAATGAACACAACCTTCAGTCACTAATTAGTAACTCAAAACTCTAACTCTTGCAATCGAAAAGCAATCAGGGTCACCCCAGATGCTTCCTGAAGGTTTACACAAATATATAGAACTCACTATCTTGATGTCCAGACTGGCTGGGGACTCTCCTTGGTAATGGATCCCTTGCAAACAGGGCCTCTGTTTAGTGTGCAAGTGAATAATATTAAAATAATAATAGTAATAATAATAATAATCTAAGAATATTATGTAAATGTGTGCTGGGCTGTTGGCCTTCCAATTTACTAAATCTAAGAGAACAATTATGAAAGTGACTGAGGCCACTGCCTACAACACACTAGAATTGCAGAATAATAAACATCCTTTTTCTTGGTGGAATTGTGACTTTGTCCATTCACCAGTTTTGCATAGATGTGGAATTACTGCTACAGTAAGTATATCCCCAACACAATTTCAAAATCAACTTAGTGTACTAGTGACAGATATGCTGTTGCTTCTTTGTTCATCAGCTGATAGATGCTTAAAATTTGGTTTCCAACTCACCCTGCAAGGGTATACCAAAGTGGCCCATAATGTCTATGAAATTGGATTAAAAAACCAGCCAAAACACAAACAACACAAGGCTGAAAGTGAATTCAGTCAATCCTAGAAACATTTTTATAAAATTTTGAAATATTTTATATTATTTAGATGACTTGTGCAGCAACAAAGATTGTGGATGTTCAGAATGAGTTATAACATTTTATATATTGTTGTTATCTTTTTATGATAATTTACCATTTCCTTTACTGGTTACTTCAAAATTATTTGTTTTTGTCATTGAATAAATGTAAGAAATTGAAGTTAAGCTGTTGAATCATTATCTTGCTTGGGTACTCACTCAAATATTTATTTATAAGCAGGTTATAGCTTTAAATTTTTCTGCTTTTTGATGGAATAAGATGCAAGTTAATAAGAAACTTTCAGAAACACATCCTAAAAATTCTAAAACATTTTTATAAGCAAAGAAAAAAAATGATTTTTCCTCATGAGGAAAAAAATTTTGGGCTTTTCCCTCAAAAAGAGTATGCAAAAAACGCTGATTTGCAGATGTATTAATGCTGTGAGGAATGCAAAAAAGCTTATTGAAAGCTTATTTAATTGGAGCAACTCCTCAAACACATATGCAGCTTTTACTGCTGATTTAAAAAATATATTTTCTGATAGTAGGGATTCTGATTTGTGGCAACAAATTTTACAGGATAGAAAACAAAAATTGACTGAATCAGTATTTCAATTTTTGGTTGGCCTGGAAAGTTTTGCACACATAGCAAAGCCAGGCTTTAATGTTCAGAATAAGGAAACAATAAAAGAATATTGATTTTTGCAACTATTAGATTAACTTGGAGTTGACATGAAGTTTAGAGATTTAGGGGCACACTATACTTTGTTACACAGTGCCATATGGCACCATTGAGCTGCTATACTTTGCGCATGCGTGGTACTGCACTGTGCAGTGCTAAATGTCATGTGATGAGTGGTTGCTTCACCTCACTCCATACAGTGGTGAATGATAGTAAGTAAATGAGGAAAGATGAGTAGCTGCTATACTTACATACCATATGGTGCTATGCAGCACCATACTGCACATGATAAGTAGCTGCTATACTTATATGCCATACAGTGAAGTATAGTTGGCTGGCCCCTAACTCACCTCTGCAGACACCCTACAACCAACCTAGTACATGAAGTTAGAGATAACAGAAGAAAACATGCAATATAAAAGACTTGACTTAGGAATGTTCAATCAAAGCAACTATGGGACAAGTGAATGACAATCTGGACTATCCAACTGCCACTGAAGAGACCACTATTTTCTGTTTGGGGAACATAGATGTTTCTTTTGTGACAAATTTTATTAATGAGATGCCCTGAGATCTAATAGCTAGTCAGGAGCTAATGTCAAAAACAAGAAGAATTGGATCTGATTTTACTAACTCAATCTTACAAACAGTCCAAAGAAATTTTAAAAACAAATGATGATAAAAATGAATACAATTCTTTCCAAAAACTTTTAGACCACTGTTGGACAAATAAAAACTAGAGATTAAACCTTTGGAATTTCTTCTACTAGAAAAATTTCCATTTTGCACATTTCACTAATTATTTGGGATGCCAAGTGTTTTTATGTTACGTACTTCTTGTTTAGCTAGCAAGTATGTAACTAAAATTCAGAAATTTAAAAAAAATGATTTTTATGAAAAAAGCTTTCTCATTTTAACCTTTGATTTTATTTGGTTTCATGCAAAGGATTTTCTATTTTAACCTTTGATCCTCCAGGAAACTTATTAATGAGATGCCCTGAGATCCAACTGCTGAAACAAATATGCATAGACCAAGGTAATAAAAACCAATTGCAGACGGATACCTAATTCATAGTCAAAAATCACAAGTTGAAGTTAGATGAGCTCAAAACAAGGAGAACTTGTAAAATTGTATAAAAATAGGGTGCAACCTAATACTGTGGAACTCAACAGATTGAAGAAATGGGCCCATTTTAAGTGTTCCCAAAAATTACCTATCCTTCAATTTTTTTGGTTCGAGAACTAAATTCACAACTATTTCCTTTATGAATAACCCACCAATCTTTTAACAGTTAGTTGCATCACATAGGAAAGAGAGTCAGCTTTTAAGATAACTATGTATTAACCCTGAATTGCTCTAGAAAATGCCTAATCAATGAAAGCTCAGGCAGCTCTTATCTGGGCATAGAAATTTTTTTCTTTCTTTCACTAACTTACGATATGAATTATTTGACTCTCTTCTGCATTATTTCAAGCAACTCCCACATAATTGTAAAAAGGACAAAAACGTGCAAGTCAGAGAAGAAAAGATGCTGAATTTCATGCATTGCCTGCCAAGTTATTGTTTTTCAAAAAACCCCTATATTTTTGTGCATTTTTGCCTGACAGTTCAAGGGTTAATAACAGTTCTACCTTTATTAACTATGCCTACTTTATAATGACCATTTTGGTATAAAATTGCATAAATAAATGGTCCATGAAAATAGCAAGAATTATGCACTATAGCACTAATGTTTTTCATGTCTTTCCTGAAAATATGCACACAAAAATGAATGAGAGATGTTGGTTCATGAGTACACCCCCATGCTGGCAACTGAATTGGCAACAATCACTTTCTCCATTACAAAACTGATTGTGTACAATATAAACCATGCATAAATTGAACCCATGCTCAAAAAATATTGCCTAATCCTGTTTGTCATGGAATTTTTTCCTGTGTAAGTTTAAAATCATTAAAAACAAATTCTTTATTGATTGGACTGTCATCATCAACTACACCAGTGTCATTATCAGCATCCACATTTCTTTCAATTATATCTCTATCTTGTTCATCACTAACAGGTTGCATATAACACAATTGTCCTAAAAATATATGTTACTTAATAGGGTTTTTGGTACACTCTTTTCTCACATATTGCATGCAACATAAATGCACTGATGGTTCTCTGAGTGAGTTCACCAGACTAATGTATTAAATTATTTACATATCTCGATGGGGTCACATATGGATGTACTTGTTTTCTGATGCTTGGATTGCTTTTAAGGAATAAAAACAAATATGTGTCGACATTAATGTGTGACACAGGAGGCAAAAGTTTCTGCATCTGCCTTCCAACTTCTTATCCTGAGCTAGATCACAATGTGGACAATACAAGCAGCACAAAAAAAGTTGTTTGATGTAGTAATGATCATGGTAGTGAATATTGAAAATATGATTCACTCTGTACCCATAAAAATTTTAAAGTACACTTGCTCACAAAAACTCAAGCAAGCCAACCTTTTAATATTGGATTATTCAAGCTATTTCTTGATAAAAATTTTGATTTGATAATTTGGTAGTAGAACAGCCTTTAGCTTTTCCCACAGGAAAATCTCCAGGTTTATTTATGGTGAACTGACCTTACTTGTCTCACTTGGTTTCCAATGCATTTCTCTAATCAGACTTTCAAATATTTTCTCATTTATGTTCGGGACCCAAACAGGGTTTAGAGATGTAAGGTTTAGCAACTATTAAAGTTCCAGCAAAACACAGGTCATTGTGATTATTGATTTGAAGGATACAAGGCCACATTCCAGAAGTTTGATTTTTTTTAGGTATAGAGAGGCATTATGAATGTCTCAAAAAAAAGGAAAAAAATAGAGGAAAAAGTTTTTGAAATTAATAAAATGCAGACAGTTACATGAGGAAGCTTACTATTTCCTCCCAACAGGGTCACAAGAATACTACTAAGTCTATTCTCACAACTATCAATTTGAATTCACTGCTCTCTTTGAGAACTGCATTAAGTATATTCATAATCGAATCCTTCATGAGGGTATGTTTTAGCCTACAGTACCAGACAAAGTTAATGCATCACTAATTATCCACTGGAGGAAAACTAGAGGTGTATTAGAGCTTAGTGTAGGTTGCAAATGTTGCATTATTGGGGGAATGTTGGAGGTGTGCTACAGCTGCATGGAGATGTATAAGAGGATTATTAGAGGGTTCTTCTCGCCTTGCATGCGTCTTATTAGAGATGCGCTGGAGGAATCCTAGTGGCGTATTAGAGGCCCTTCCTCTAATGTTATAACATATAAGAAGTCCCCTTCATGTGCATTTAGCAGATAAAGGTAGGGTGCCAATTATAACCTCAATTTCTCAGCGACTATGAAAGCTCATAAAATGAAACCTACAGAATTAGACACAGCAGAGAATGACGAGCGAAACAGTACCAAATATTCACTGTTTTAATGGAATTCCGCGATGCAGCAAGCAAAGACAAGCAAAAATTCTGCGTTTTTTCGAACCCAACTTTAAGGAAAGAAATTATGGAGTACAGTAAACGAATTTCGGACGTCATTCAATCAAAAGTGCTACGTTTTGCATGTAAATAAAGTAGGATACCTTCAAACCTCGATAACTTCATCAAAAACGAATATTACGAGTCACGGATAGTACTAAATGGAAGGAAATAAAGTCCAGAAAAGTGCTATAGAGAGTTTTTTTGCATTTCAGACATACATACCGATAAATTCTCTATGATAGCAAAAAATGTTCAATTTTGATCGTTTTTCTATGTTTACTGAATACAAAACGTTCGAATTGAAAAGTGGCTTCTATAACGTTGTAGGACAATCAAAAAGATACATTTCTGAACTAAATATGCAATGCAGTGTATTTTGGTCGAAAAGTTATCGAGGTTTTTTAACACCTAACTTAGCGAACATGTTTTATTTACAAGAATTTTATGTATTTCTGGTTAATTTGAACACTTCATGATACTTTAAAATATCTTCAAGGAAGTTATCATTGTTGGTATAATCTGCTTTTGTGTTCCCTTAATCATGGCTTTCCGAAAACTGCCAAGCGGATCTCATAAAAATGTACTTTGTATCTAATATTTGGGAAACCATGTCAGCAATATGCTATGCAAAAGTTATAAAGCAAGCATTTTTGATTATCAGGGTTGCTGACAGGCATTTCAAAACCATTTATGAGGCATGTCAGCAATCAGTTACGTCATGACAAGTCATTTGAGGTTGTACAAATAAGAGTTTTTTGAAAAATCAAAAATAACTCATTGACTTTTGTCATCAACAGATGATTATGCTGCCCAATACCACAGTTATTCCAAGAAAAACACAGCTGCTTTTTGTACTGCATTGTACTGTAGTCTGGTTTAGGAGCAACAGTATTGTGGAAAATAGTGATGGAGATATGATTATCGTGCATGATCCTACAAAAATATTAATGACCTAATAAATTTCAGATTCAGATGATCACTTCCTGAGCAAACATTGGAGAACACAGAAAAGTTGATCAACTCTCATAGTTTGGAATTTTCTTTTCATGCTACCCAGACTCTTTTTTCTTTTTTTCATTTTCAGGAATGATCAGTTCATCTACCTTTGTCTACTGATGGACTTTAATTCTTTTAAGCACGTTTCTGGTTATTTTTCATATTTCACTGTAGAACTACACAAAAATTAAAACATACATCTGGAGAACATCCTCCACTGAATATTTTACTCTCCAGTATAAAATGTGATCAATAGGGTAGACTACTGATTTCACAACCTCCAAAAGAATTTAATTCGAAATGTAAATAAGATTATGAGAAATTTATCATTTGTGTCTGTTTTCTAGTTGGGCTGATCCTGCTTATCTCATGGACATGGGTAGGTTAACATTTGCCATAGAAGATCATTAAAGCACCAAGACTTTTTGGGTACTGTATAGTTGTATGGGACTGACGTGAAGGAATTGCAAGAAAAGCATCGCGAGATGTGAAATTCATGTGGACAGTTGTACTGTAAGTACAGAGAATGCATGATAATTCATGTTCATATTCACTGACCTTGACTTTTTTCATGTCCTGACTCCTTATCAGCATGCATCGTATCTTCCTTGATAATGATCCAAGAAAGCTAAAACGAAGATTTTCTGGTTCAGTGTGATCGATTATGCTATCATGCTGATTTGAAAGTTCTGTATGTATGCAGTTAATTTATGGAAAACATGAAACATCAATTTAAAGTTTCAAAAAATGTATGACTATTGCCTTTTTATATGTTTTACATTAGGGAAGTTCTTCCATGTGCTGAAAGTATTTCATTTAGTTACTGGGTCTTGAGGGTAGGTGCCTTATACTTCAATCTACACTAATCCTGCATATTTTATATATACTATTGTTTCAGATTCAATGCACAAAGCAGGTGTACGAAAAGGATGAGAACATTTGGTGGAAAATATTAGTTTTATTGTATAAATATATTGTTTTTTTTTAATTAAAATTTTTAAATTTGATGACCAACAACCGAAAACTGTGCTTGCTTCAAGTGTAGCAAATAAGGATAGATTTTCAAACATCTTTTTTTAATTTTCATACATGTATATCGAACAGGGCTATCACTATTTTTCGATCCTACTGGAAAGCCTAATGTCAAGGGTTGGTAAAAATGTTTTTATTCAGTAAATTTACAAAACACTATATAAAATCTTATACAAAAGGCTCAATTTCATTAGCTCTTTTTGTGAGCTCGGAGCTCGTTGCTTGTTGGACAGCGTTTGTTCTCAAATTGTTGCACCTTCATTGCAACAACGACTCGGCCTCTAACCAATATTGTTCAAAAACAATATCATTTTTGATGGCGCTAGCTCTCGCCATGAATTCGCGAACAGTCGTTTATATTTTTTGTAAAATACTTGGTGCAATTGCTTCAATTTTAGCCCTGGTTCACTTCGTTTCACATTTGTTTTGACTAAAATATCGTCGCCAAAAAAATCTGTAAAAGAAGGAATGTATAAAAAGCGGAATCAGTTCATTGATCACTGTAATTCAAAGGTATTGTTTTATTTCAGCTGCTGTTTTAGTCACTGAAGTAAGGCTGTTTTCTTAACTCAACACCCACCTAGCTCTCGTGCCCCATTAGGCTGGTTTTCAGCATTCAGGCTGAATATTTATCTAAATAGGAAGTGATTATCAAATTTGTGAGATCGTTGATCAGTAGGAGTTGCTTTGTAGCGGCCCAGAAGTATGTGTACAGAAAACACAAACTGAAATGCACAAAAAGAAAACGAAAACTGGAGACTGAAATGTAAAGAGTAGTGAAGGAACGGAAACATGAGAAAATATGTTGCAAAATTGTACAAAATTAACAGTGGAAAATGAGTGAGTAAAAGAAGATCAACAGATGAAACAAAAGTAGAAAAGAATAGAAAACTGCAAAAGAAAAAAATTAAGAGTAGACAAATGGAAAAAGAAATGAGAACTGAGATACGAGCAAAAGATAAGGGAAACAGCGGATAAAAAGAAATGTATGGAAACAAAATAGAGAAACAAACAGAAGCAACACAATATGAAAACAAGACGGAAAGAATTGGGACCTAGAATTCTGTAACTCAGATCGATGAAAATAGAGAGGAAGAAACTGAAACAGAGGTAAGAACGAAAGGGGAAAAAAGAAATGATATGGAAAATATAGGGAAAATGTACAGAATCAGTTTCTCTAATGTAGGATTTATAACTGTTGTCACACTAGGTAGGTACTGTTGTATAAACATTTTATGGAATGAATTAATACAAAAATATTGAAACCTAATGATTCCAAGTACATAATTTTTGCACAGAAACTTTGTACAATGTAGTTCAATATGTAATTATTTTTCACTACTCCTAAACTTGGTCAATTTATTTTTTTCAATTTTTCTTCTCATTAAAATTTTTAAGTTTGAATTAAAATTTACATTTTAATTTTTGTTCATTTCATCAATTTGAAATTTAAATTTAATTTAAGCTTTATTTCTACTTTTTAATTTAATTTTTTTTATTCATTTCATAACTTAAATTTTTCAATTTTAATTTTTTATTTTTAATTTTATTTATTTATGTTTATTTTTAATTTGATTTTTATTTTTAATTGATTTACATAAATTTATTCCTTTTCACTTTTTTATACAAATTTATTCATTTTTACTTTTTTATTCAAATTTAATTCATTCATTTCACTTTTACTTAGATTTAAATTTAATTTATTGAATTTATAACTGTTCGTAAATTTAAAACTTAAATTTTAACTTTATCAAATTTTCAATTTGAAACTGCTCGTAAAATTATGCAGATAAAAACATATATGTTGCTAAAGCAAGTCGGGTGCAGACCTGGGATTGGTGCCTAAGCCAGACAGAGGCCAAAGTAAGACAGACGTCAAAGTTAGGCACAGCTTGAGTGCTAAAGTAAGACAGGCCCCAAAATGAGATGGGCTTCAAGTTGCAACACAACAATTCAAAGTGCTAAAACTTTAAAAAAAGAAAGTATCACTAACTCTTGACGCCAAATCCTTGGTTAAATCATGACAAAGCAGACTGGTGTCTGCATACTTTAAATTTGACCAACATGAGTCATTGAGGCATTCATTGACTGGAATCAAGGTTGTCAGGATGGTAATGTCACTGTGGAGATCATCAGTCACGGGATCTAAATAAAACAAATCAAATTTTGATAAAAAAAATTTTTGGCAGGCGAGCATGCAAAGGACTAATCAGAGAATTCAACTGCTTGATTGATATTCAGAATGAATATAGATCATGTTTTCAACTGGTCAGAATAATATGTCATTGGTGTGCTCACTATTTTTTTGAATTGACAAAAGGGAAATAATTTCCTTTTGATTTTCGATGCTTTTTTCGGAATTTTCGACTAATCATTCGAGTAATGATTCGATTCAGCTCAATTTTTTCATGTTTTCGTTTACTGCGACAATTAAATCACTGTTCACGGACGTCGCATCAATGTTGTCTATGAAAGCAATGGGGTCTCTCTGAAAAAATTATGCATTGTTGGCTAAAGCAAAAATTTGATGGTTTGATGTCATCCAATAATTGATGACTTGCATTATACAGAATTTACTAGAACGGGCAGCTCCCTAAAACTATTAAATGTGCTGTTATTTTAAGTATTTCAAGTTCATACTGTATATCGGTTTTCCCTGCACATTATTATTATTCAAAGTTATCCACTGGCATTTAACACTTTCTCTTTTTCTATATGTTTCTTTCAATTTTTTCCACCTCCATAAATAGATTTTGCAAACTCTCAATAAACTTATGGCACGAAATTTTGATAACAAATTGTCAAAAAAATAATATTACTCGGAAATCATGAAATCTTGAAATTTTTTATAGATTTTAAAAAACTGCAATTATATTTTCAAAGAATAAAATTTTTAAACATCGAGAATTTGGAAAAAATGTTGAATTTTAATGAAAATATCCAAAAATTTCGAATTTCTACCGAAAAATATTCAGAATTCTGAGCCGTAAATGCTACAATTTTTTTGCACAGAACTTTCAGAATTTAGAATTTACAGAATCTCCGAGTGGAATAGATTTAAAAAACTCAAAATTTCTAAATTTCAATATTTCGAACACATTAAAAATTAGGAAAATTTCTAAAATCTTAAAATTTAAAAATTTGAAAAAACTTGAAAATTTAACAAATTTCAAAAATTCACAGGATTCCAAATCCAATATTTCGAACACATTAAAAATGAAAGAAATTTAATAAAATCTCAAAATTTAGAAACTTTTAAATTTTCAAAAATTAAAAAATTCACCAACTCTAAAATTCTAAAAATTCAAAAATACAAAGAATGATATTTCAATATTCCGAACACATTAAAAATTAAAAAAATTTCTAAAATCTCAAAATTTAGA
The DNA here is from genome assembly GCA_963922205.1 of Romanomermis culicivorax. Lineage (NCBI taxonomy): Eukaryota > Metazoa > Nematoda > Enoplea > Mermithida > Mermithidae > Romanomermis > Romanomermis culicivorax. The sequence goes on from CAWUHX010000515.1 coordinate 82,917, forward strand.
AAAATTTAAAATTTTCAAACATTAAAAAATTCAACAACTTCAAAATTTTAAAAATTCAACAACTTCAAAATTTTAAAAATTCAAAAATATGAAGAATTCTATTTCAATATTTTGAACACATTAAAATTGAAAAAATTTGCAAATTCTCAAAATTTAGAAAATTTAAAATTTTCAAAAATCTCACAGTTAAGAAAATTTAGAATTTTCAAAAATTTAACAAATTTAAAATTTTAAAATCTTAAAAATTTAAAGAATTCTATTTCAATATTTCGAACACATTAAAGATTCGGAAAATTTCTAAAATCTTAACATTTAGAAGATTTAAAAAAAATTAAAAAATTCCAAAATAAACAAATTTCAAAATTTAACAAATTTCAAATTTTAAAAATTCCAAATTTTAAAAATTCAAGGAATTCAAAGATTTCAAGGAATTTAGACGTTTAAAAAAATTCTAAATTTGAAAAATTTCAAAATCTGAATTATTAAACAATTTTAAATGAAAAATTTGAAAAAAAATAATTTAAAAAAGCCTGATTTTTATATCATTTTTGATGCTTTTTTTTATATTTTTTTATATCATATATGTAAATTAAATGTTCCAATTAATCGGCCATTGAGAATCAGGTTGAGGAATCGAGTCAGACGAGGAAATCGTACTTAAAAGCAGTTGAACAGTCGATAAAATCGACTTTGTACCTAATGCAAAAAACTAAACAGATCTAATTGGATATATTTTCCATTTCTAAACACCCTGTACACCTTTAATAAAATTTGCTTATTCAAAAAACGAGTTTTAGAGGATATTTGCTCTTTAGAAAATCCCTCTTTTCATAGTCAGTCCATCTTATGGAGACATCCCCTTTTTGAGTGCTACATTTTTTCTTCCATCCATCCCCAAAAAAGTTGTTTGGACCTGCAGGGATGAATATTTCTTGTCTACTTTGAGGGGAAAACATTGCCAACCTGCAGATAAGAACAGTTCATTAATATTCATAAGAGCTTTCCACCAGGTGTTCTCATAGGAAACATGTACTCTTAGAACATAACAAATGGCCAAAAAGGTGGGCCTCTGAAAAATTGTAATAGAAAATAGAGATTTTCTGAAGAAAAATTCATTTTTGAATGCAATATGATCAGGTATAATATGTATTGTTCCTTTCCAGTTTCCTTTCCTGTTCCTCAACAAAATGTGCTATTCCAATAAATTTCTTAAAAATTTTTTAATCATGCTCGACATAAATGAAGTCACTTGTTCTAGAAACTCAAGTTGCCAAATACTATTTTTCCTTAACCCTTAACTTACTAATTGGGGTGTCGGACACCCCCTCTATTTTTTCTGTTATGAAAGCTGCATGAAAACTGTTTTATTATTTATTTTAACAATAAAAACAAAATATATGTCTTCAAAATTTGGGAAATTTTAGCTTTGGTGGATTGTCCATCCATGAATGAATCTGTAGTTTGGGGGCCGAAAATTAGAAAAACCTGGTGAAAAATGGATGTGCTATTTGACTGCATCAGTCAAATTCCTTGGCCAAATCTGCCTCAGGTGTGAAATATAAAAAAGGACGAAAAAAAACTGAGAAAAGTTCAGCATTGGATGAAAATTTCAATTTATCGGTGCTGATTACAGTATAAGAAACACATTCTGCAGCTTTTCTTGAAGTGCAAAACCTTGTGAATCGAATTGAAAAATTGAAACAGTTTTTTATCACAAATTGAGAGAGATACGCTGCATTTACTGAGGCTTTATATTTTTACTATGATGTATCCATAGCACATTAAGGGTCGAGAAGGAAAAGAAGGTGATAGAAATTCATTGATGCAACTCTCACATGCATGGGTTTTTCCCTATTGGAAAATATCCGAATTTTTGATGGAAGCAGCTTTTGTTGATCAAGAATTGAAAACTTTATATTAACTAAAATAGCTGTTTGTAGATTAAAGGCCCTAGCCATTCACAAACTTATGTTTTTTGTGGGCTATAAGGAGACATCATAATATGTGGACTGTATAGGGAAATGTTTGGTGCTCTCAGCTTTAGCAGTTCATTTTTGTTGGAGAAACCAGCTTTTTCACAATTTTTTCCATTTCATTTTTGACGGTTCAAAACTATCTAAAAAGTGTGTAATGGCAGATTCAGAAAACATTTACATACAAGGTTGTACAGTTTTCCAAGCATATGCTTAGGCTATATTTTGGAGAATAATGAACAAAGTATACACTATTTTGTGTTGGGTTCAATGGAGACAAATACCAGCAGTCCTCCAAGTGACCACTTGAATGGCCAGTGGCCGGCCCAGTGACCAGTAGTCACTCAAGTCAGCTAAAATAATTTTGGATGGAGAATCAGCAGATAAACTAGCATTTTGAATGTTATCTAATTTTTTTTTTGAATGCCAGGGGTCATCTGTGTGACCAGTGGTCAATTAACTCATCAAACCTATTTTTTGGTGGAGACTTACATTGTGTCACTAATAATCATCCAAGTGACCACACCTGATGAGTGATCAGTGGTCACACAAACTAAAAGACGTGTTTTCTGATTGATATTACTACAAATACACAGTGTAATTTTGAAAAAAGCACATTTAGATTTGTTTTTAATTTTTTTCATGACTCGACTTATGTGTATTTGCATTTTTGTTCTTCCTTTGAGTTTTTTTCACATTCCATTATTTAATTTGTTTCTTCATGTTTCATCTATGCTTGCTTATTTTCTTCCTGAAATGCTTAATTGCCTAATAGCATATTTCTCAGAATCTGAATACAATTCTGATGGCCCATAAATTTCCACTCTTATTCAAACCAACATTCAAAATTCAACAATTCATGGCATGTGTTTACTGCCCGTATGTTTGCCTAATCTTGCATGTGATTTGCCAAAATGGATGAGCAGGATGCCAATTGCACCAAATGACCCAGTAGCAAGTTCAGTGCCATGATAGGCGGCCAAAATAATTTTTTTAGTAGTATCCCAGCAGCTTTCCATTCTTTAAGCATTACAACCAGTCCCTGGATTACAAAAATGATCCATATGACTTAGGGTTTGATGAATGTAACCAAGATTGTGCGAATTCGAACCAGGGCCCTACTTATCAATGCGAATAGGAGAACCTGATGTTGAGTGATGGGTTTCAAGGTTGCCACATCACATCTAGGAACTACAAAAAAGCAACAATCATTCAAATTATTGATATCTTTGTGCACCATTCCAAATAGTCATAGGCCCCTCATTTTACCATCATAATTATAGCAGGATGTGAAATAGCCTTCATCAATTTCCATGGTTTGATTTGGATCACCCATGGGTACTGCATTATCTAATTTATTGACCAATAACTATGAGGTATATTGGCGCCAGTCAACTGAAGCATGGTCAGTTACTTCTCTAATCAAATCACTTTGCATTGTATAGCACTGTTCTATGCAAACTTCTTCGCCCCTGAGCCCAGCTATCAAAATGACTTTATCCATGAATAATTTTATGTTTACACATCTGGCATAATATGAGCATGCTTAAAACATCAGATAAGCTCTTTTTCAGTATTTATATAGTTCTGCTTGGTGCTCAGGGTCAATGGAACAGGCCTTCATTTTCATTAGATTAGTGAACAGCAAAGTGCATGGATATCAATTTTATCACTGAGAACATTTCAGGTATCATTATTTCCAAAAGACATATGCATATTAGTTGATAATAAAGAGTATAAGGCAAGATAAATATAAATTATAAAAATGAAAAGGAGAAGAAATAAAAAAAATATGTAAAAGTAAATAAAATCTCCCATTTATTCCATACAACATATGTTTTTGAATCCTTAGAGGATTCTATATGGTTGGAACCCTTTGATATTTACTTTGTACAGTATTTTTGTTTTTGACCGAACCAAAATTTCAAGCTTCATTAGGTTCACATGATTGATAATATTTTCAGTTTTGTTCCATAGGTGCAAAATTCAAGTGATGTGAAATTTACATGATTTTCTCACAAACGCTACTGAAATTTATGTTTGAATTCTCACTTTTGCTTGATGTCATCTGGGTAATTGCTTCAGTGAAATAGTGGGGCACCTATGGATTTTGCTGCAAGATTTTGGTCTTAGCAAGATTGTACTGACGATAATCTCAAAGCCAGGCAAATGATTATGAATTTAGATATTTATCTTCTTCACCAGATCCAGCATCTATAAATATAGAAATGCATTGAGAGATTTATTTCCAAGTATAACGATTTTAATTAGCTGGATTCAATTTAAATAAATCTTTTGTCTCTTGCTGAGACCAGGATAATTTTAAATCACTGTCTTCAAAGGTTATAATTGTGGAAGCCAACATTTCATGTTGAAAAGACTATTTTCACTGATGATGTTATGGGTTCCACTGAATAGGATCAAAGCTTTTGAAGGAAATTTTGCCATATAAGTGGGGACACATCATATTTATTCTAATTTTGCATCAGGCATGGAAAAGATGTCACAACCATCAGATTGAATGTTTTCAACAATAGGATTGCTGAGTAGCATGTAGGGTGAAAAACTTTCACTTCTTATCATCAAACATATGTTACCAGCAGCATTGAAACCACCAAAACCTTTACGCCCTGTTAATAAAAAGTTTGAATCATCAATCTACAACATCTGTGTTTCATCAACAATTATGTTCTTTCAGATTTAGTTCTTACCAGCGGATAAATATTTTTTTAAATAAAGTAAAATTACAACACTGTATACCTAATCACCAATATTCACATCGAACAAATTTGATGATGGGTACTTTCCCAGCTTTTTCCAGCTAAGAGAAAATTCTTGGCAACTGTCAGAACTGAAATATGAACATTTCTGATTCAAAGTTATATGAATTGACAACACACATGCACATAGGGGTTTAGAAGGCAACCCTTCCTAACTCAGACCTTGAACACCTCCCAGGCCTGTAAAAAATTGTCAACCACTCACCCCCTTAAGAAGGCAGCTTTTTTGATTATTATTTATATTTTGTATTAAAAAACATGCTTGTGGAGCTATCTTTTTTTGCCTTTTTTGTTTCTTCAAGAAAAAGTCTGAAGACCCATCTTGGAAAATTCTTGCTGTGCATGTTTGATTCACAGCAAGCGCAAAGTTTATTGCTTTTTTCATCAGGCCACCAATAAAGGTAGTACTTCAGACTTATCCAATGTGAAAATTATCAAACATTTGATCCCATCTCATTGGTGATCCACAAGTGGATTCTTCAGGTTGCCTCCTAATCATTTCTGTTTGACAATGTTTGTTGTTGCTTGAATATCTGCAAATGTTATTAAACAACGTGAAAAATATCAGAGTGAGAATGTGCAGAAACTTGTATTGTGCTATAGAGCCATGTTCACTCCCATACATTTTATTTCTATGAAACATGTCATACTTGGCCTCCTGAAATCTGATTACCCCCCCCCCCCCCCACTTAGAGCAAAAGTGGTTAAAGATAGAGACATGAGGTTTTTGCACAATGAACATCATATGGGCAAACATCAGGATGGCAAAGGTACAAACGTAATGTTGGTGCTGGTTTATTAAATTGTTTTGCTATTAGTAGGGTGTCCAGAAAAACCTGAAAATGTCAGGGGAAAAAAAGCTGTTCCTGGAAAACCTGGAAAAATCAGAGAATTTCGATTCGGAATGTTACGATGTAGTTGTTCTTTTGCAAGATAAGCCCGAATTATCTGAGGGTAAGCCAAATTTGCATTTTAAAAATTCAAAACCTTAAAATTTTTACTGTGCTTCGCGTCAGTTTTAAGCATTAGTATCATTATTTGTATGGCTTTAGCTGATAGGAAGTCTATCATCATTACTCTATTATCATTTTATTGTATCCGTAGATTATCTCCTCTCCCATTAATAATTAGTGCTTTTTGAAAAGCAATTAGGATTGTAACTTTTCTGCTGATATTATGTTTGCCTAATCAATGATTGCTGTAACATTGGAAGCTTACTTTTAGTAACAATGTTCCGAGTATGTAAAGAAAGTATGTAAAGTAGCGAATAAGTGTATAAGAACTATTGGTGTATAAGATGGTGTCATGTTAAAGAACTATTGGAAAAAATGAGAGCTGCTAAACCTGAGTTCGCCCAGGGCAGCTGAAACCCTTAAGAATAGCTCTGCCTGGAACAGTTTTAATTGAGCAACAAAAAGCGATCAAACATACCCATAGTTAGGGTTATTGGGGGGGGGGGGATATACTCTTAGAATTTCCTATCATACAGTTGTCCAGGACTCCCTCTCTCCTAAGGTCTGGCACCCTATATCTCACCCTCAGTTAAGAATTAATGAAGAATGGTTGCACCACAGGTTAGTAGCATCAATACCTAATGTGTGAAACAAAGTAGACATTAGTTCACCCAATGCAAAAAAAACTAAGCAGTTTCTTATGTTTCTATATCAAACTTTTGTCCCATAGCACAAATTTTTTCACCATTCTGTGCCAATTGGCACAGATGTCCATGCACAAAAAGAGGCTGTTCCATTCCCCTCAGAAAGACACCATTGCAGAGCAAGATCTGTCATCACTTTGATGGGTCAGAAAATTTGATATTGTCAATTTGATTGGTCAGAAAATTGTAGTCTGTTCCTTCCTAACTGTGAGTACAAGCCTAAGCCTAAACCTGAGCCTGAACCTAAGCCTGAATCTAAGCCTAAACCTAAGTCTCAGCCCAAGCCTAAACATTTGCCACAACAACTAAAAAATCAATAAATTATTTATGACCAAGTTGATGACAGTTCTTGCCAGGGTTTATTTTGCACAGGCAAGGTTGTGAAG
>CAWUHX010000516.1:0-88291 GCA_963922205.1 Romanomermis culicivorax
TTCGTGATTAACGTGTCGAGATGAAAAGAAGTCAATTTTTTGACATATTTAACGATTCATGTCAATTCGTCAAGCGGAATTTTAAAATTGACACTGGCCATGCCAACTCAAAAATATGCAGGTCTTAAAAACGAACCCATTAGTAGAATTACCTTGGATCTTCGCAATAATTTATGTAAATCGGGTCCACTCAGAACGCCGTGATTGATCACAAAAACTGGGTAATTCACCGTCGGCTACCGTAGCGTGAATTTGAAAATGTTTTGCTATGGTTTTGATATAATCCTCCGAATCCTATTCAAGATATGCTATACATTTGTAACAAATAGTCAAAACAAATTAGTGATGTATAACACTTCACTAGCAAAAATTGAACAAAGTTTGTATTTCAGAGATTCAAGTGGTTCACTTCTTGGTAATTTCAGTGAAAATAGTAGCCAATTGAGTAAATAATCATCTATTCTTATAATCAAAACTGCAAACATTCTAAAATTCCTTAAATAAATTTGTTTTTCCACGAAAATGTGAATCCCAAATTATTTACACTTTAATTCTTGTGAGGAATATCGAGAAACATCCCGTTTTACCTTCCACATATAGAACTCTTTCCCGTAAATCAACGCCCAATCTTCTTTCTCCGGTTTCTTGACATTCTTGTCGTCAAAATGACTGACGTTATCGTAAGTTTCAACAATGAAACCCCAAAAATGTATTATCCGGTGTATGAGCTGTAAAAGAAATACGGATTAGAAGAAAATGGGACCTGAATTCATTTTATCATTTGCGTAAACTAGCATTAAAACGGTTCAGAAAAGTGATAATTGTCCGCCTTTGTAAAAATTGAAGTACATATACGAGTAACGATTTGGAAACTTCAAGAAAAAAATATTTCCTCAAAAAATTGAATTCGAGAAAAAACCAAGTTCAATCTTTTATTTGCAGAAGCCCGTAGAGGAAAAAGTACGAATATCATAACGAATCAAATCTGCATTCAATGGAATGAAAATTTCAGCAGGAACTTTAACTACCCAACTTATATATTCCTAGTCACAATGGATATACTTCTAGTCACAATAATTTAAATTTCAACTCCAATAAATATTCGAGAGCGAAACATTTAAGAAATAGTTTTCTTGCTATTAATACTATGATACGTGAGTACAGGAAAATCAGACGACAACCTATATTTTACATAGCACTCAAAATCCACTATTTTAATATCAATAATTTTTACCATAGTCTAAAAGTATCATCCGAGAGAAAATTTCGAATCCGTATAATGACTTCAGTGGGCTAGCCAATTCTTTTTCATGTCTAGATTATATAATGACAAATACTCACGATACATATTGTAAAACTGCTGCAAATTCAGCGTATGGCCACCCCACGGATTTTTCTTCGTTCGTTCAAAACCCAGCGAATCTTTATGCTTGATAAAATAACTTTGATCATTGAATTCAGCGTGCGTGCCGAAAGAATCCAGTACCCGTAAGCGACATCTGCGAAGAAAAATCAGATAATTGCGTAATTAATAGAAACAAAGGTATTTTGGATACTATTTTATGTTTATGAATCTAACTTATTCAATTTTCACGTCAAACATTCCTGATTTTCGAAGAAAAATTGTTTTTTGAAGGCTTCGTGAAACTTATCTATTGAAGATACATTCTACTGTACCAAAAAAGTTGTTGAGACCTTTGACGCATTATCATCAATGAACAACTTTTTAAAAAAATTTTCTGATCAATTTTTCGAAGCTATTTAGCACTATTCTCAACATGGTTATTCTTTCTAATCCAAAGAAAACTGATGCATTAGCTTCGATTTTCTTATGTAGATGCGTCAATCGATTCAGAATTCATGTGTTTTTAAGCGCACTTGAAAGGAACATAAAATTGTCAATCCACAAGACAAAAAATACCAGTATCGGATAATTTCAATTAAACTGATCTTTTTTCGGTGCTTGTGCCAGCTTGGGCATTAAATCTATTCCATCTAGCACTGAAAACTTTTGGTTAAAGCAAAAAAATTAATTATTTTCATTTTAGTTTCATAAATAAGCCCATTGACAGAATGCGCTATTCTGTCAGTCTCTTTCTTACTTATAATTTTGTAAGCTGGCCGGTATTTTCTTTTTGATTTGCTTCATTCCTACAATATCCGTAAAAATGATATCCAATCTATTTTTATCGTTCAATACCGGGCAACTCGTTTTGAAAGTTTCGTCAGCTTGAGCATACCTATATACAAACAGAAAAAAACGATGATTTCCAGTCGAAAATTTTAAAAACATTTAGAAATTTACGCTTTAAATGTATTGATTTCCGATGAAACGATTAATTCGTGACCCAGAATATATAGAGACGCGATTAAATCGCTCCATTGCACTAATTCACCCAATGGACCGCCTTTCATCGATTTTTCGCCAAATTTGAATCCAGATTCTTTAGTTAGGAGGCCGAGATGCAGAAAAATCTATAATTTTAATATAATTTGAAGATATGATACATATAAACATAAAATTCGAAATCTTTCCCTAAATTTTCTGGCACATAAAGTTTCGATTTGCATACTTTCTTCTTTGCACGTTTATTCAACGTATAATTTTGTTTCGATTCTAAACTAGCGTATGCTTGCTTCCATTTAGGCCACAACCTTTCCACCCGCATTTTTATCCATTGAAAATTTGTCGGATTGTCTTTCATCAATTCGAAAAGGCCGTTCAAATTGAAATTTGGCAAGGCCTAGGGAACAAAAATTTGCGAAAAATTATTGAATTTTCGTCTCAAAAATTCTGCACATGCATGCACTTTTGGAAACCAAATCTTACCAAATTATGAGAAGAAATAGTCGTCGACGGTTCCGCCGGTCTCCAAGGTAAACTGGGACAATACTTTTCGACCTCACTGAGGTAAATTATGAAAGAGCAGAAGCTACCGTCGACTCCGTACGCGGCGTAACACGGATCGGTTTTCCAAAAAGTTTCCATCCACTAGAAAAAAATTCGATTTCCCTGGAGTAAGCGAAATCTGCACGAATATTAGACACGTACTCTGACTTTTTCTACGCAATGTTCGTGGGTAAGATTAACATTTGAAGGTAGAGTGCAAATTTCTTGAGCACCAGACAACAAATCTGTAAGATCGAAGAACCATTGTAAATTTAAAAACTACGAAATAGAGATTTACCCCTAGCATTTAGAACCGAATCTCGATTTAAAGAGGAGGAAGAATTTAGAACGCCGACAATTGATTCAACTCTATTTAATCTTTGCATAATCGATTCCAAGAGGACAGCCAATGATTTTTTTAAATCTGTAAAATTCAGTTAGCAAGAAGATTAAATTCAAGATAATATACAATGTTGTACAATCTCACCGTAATGAGTTTCGTATCCGCTGTACGGACCATCCTGAACATTTGTCTGCTCGTTGGCTAGAGATTCGACATATTGCTTACCCAGTACGAGAAGTTTCTGCTGAAATTATGTATCGGTCTCACAGAATAATGCCGAAACACCCGAGTAATGACAATTATTTTCTTGTCTGAACTTCGGAAATAGTACTTTTTATGACAAGCTTTTGAAATTTGAAGCAAATTTAAGAAGATCAATCTCAAAAATACATTCATTCTAGCACATACCTTCAAGTGTTCTGGATTACCGTAAATCCTGAACGTTGAACTATTACTGAGTAAAAAGCTACTGTTGAATAATACCAAAATAAGTAGAGCGAAGAGCACCAAATAAAACAGGCGGTAATATCTTGATCGAACCATTAAAATGGATATATTGACCATGCCCTATGGGCATGTTACTTTACCCTAGAAACGGCAGGCGGCAAAATAATTGAAGCATTCACGATTCACAAGGTAGATTCTAAAAATAAGACACGTCTTGGTATCCGCAAAAAATTACTTTCTACACGATTTTTTCATAATCGTGGTAAAAGGTAAAATCTTTGCAGAAATAAATCTTTAATTATCTGATTAAGCTGATATTAGCATCGAAAATCCTCATATTTATACCTGTAATTGGGGGGGGGGGTTGGGGGGGACCGCCACAACTTGGCCAACCCTGTACCCAACCCCCCCAGACTAGAAAAAATTAGAAAAAATTGGCAAAAAGGTGCTTTTTTGGGGGAAATTTCGACTTTCTTTCGACCCAACCCCAAATTTCGGGTTTACAGCCCCCAACTAGTCGGACCTCTTACAGGTATGCTCATACTCAAGGTTGAATTTGAAATTTTACAAACATGTACAATCAGTGTTTTTTTAGCGGCACACCCATCAGCAGTAGCGCTAATGGCAGTTTGACTCCAATAGCGCAAAAAAAATGTATTAGGGTACAGTAGCTCACAGGGCCGTAACCGAGCAAAAAAAAATTTTCCGGCGCCCCGCGCCGCGCCGCGAAAATTTCCAGGTTTTTACATTCTAAAAGGCTTGAAAATGAATCTTCATAGCAATGAAAATACATCGAAGTGAAACTAATGCGTCGTAATTACTTTTCTTATTTCGGCGCGCAGCGCCGGGAAAAATTTTCAGATTTTTGTGTTCCGAAATGCTGGAAAATGTATGTTCCCAACAATTATTCCTGGATAGAAGCTCTAAATTTACAGTCTTGTAATGATGTTTTTATCGTCTTTCAATCGCAGATTGTGAAGGCTCACGTTTCAAAATGTTGTATTTTTAATTTCTTTTTCATTTCAAAAACCATCGCAAACTAGTTTTCTTGTATTTCATTCGATCTGCGTCAGTTTTAGATATTTAAAATCCAATTTTCCGAGTTTTGGAAAGAAAATGAAAAGCTTTAAAACATGATTTTTGCTTGCGAAATATTGATGTTTGGAATTCCCGACCCAATGATATCATTCGTTCGAACAATATGCCCTGTTTTCGGTATAAATTGAGTCATTTTTTAAAGCTCAATTCGCACGTGCTTTTGTCACGTCCATGAGCTTCTCTGTATTATTTGTATTTACAAAAATTTCATTTGGTTGCTCTGTGCAAAAAACCCTGCTAAGAAATGACACTGTATTTTTTTACTGCACAGGTCAGGTTGCAATAAGCAATTGGAGGAAAAAATTTCGTTGCACTTGCACAGAGAAGTTTTCGGTTCTCATTCCTGAATTCATAAATTCGCTAACACTTGAAAACGATTAAACTTAAACATTAATTTCCTGAATTTCATTAAATTCACGACAGTCTTAGACTTTCAAAATTGAATTTCGTGAGTTCTGGAACGAAGATTAAGAGGCTGGGAAGAAAACCTTTTTCAATTCGGTGCGTGCGTAGCATCAAAAAATTTCGACTTCTGATTCTCTAAAAACTCGGAAAATACATTTTTTCAGCTTATTCTTTGAAAATATTAACGATCGATCGAGATTTTATCGCCATTAGGAAAAAGCGGTCAAAATTATTTTTCAAATTTCAAGTGGTTTTTCGCTCGAAAACGTTTTAAATTTTTTAATCATTTTGACATTAGGACCATTTAAATTGTACTAAAATGCATCATCTATACGTCTAACCCTTAAATTTTTTCTCACTGAAGGTCATACCTGTAAGACCTCCGACCAGTTCGGGGGGAGGGTAAATCCGAAACCCCCCCCCCCCCCCAAGTACAGGTATGCTCATACCTGTAAGACCTCCGACCAGTTGGGGGGGGGGGGGGGTAAATCCGAAATTTTGGAGGGGGGGGGTAGAAAAAAGTCGAAATTTTTCCCAAAAAAAGGCCAACACTTTTTTGAAAATTTTTTTAATTTTTTCCAAACTGGGGGGGGGGGTGTGGGGGGCACTGTTTTTTTTCCCCAAATCGTGCTTTTTCGGGAAAAAAATTCGGAAAGGGGAAAAAAATTTTTGGGCTCTTTCCCCATTTGGGGAAGAAAATTTTGGGGATCGGATGCAGAAAAGATGCATTTTGGTGCATTTTAGAAGGTCATAATCTCAAAATTTTCCGGCGCTTCGCGCCGATTATAACTTTAATAATCATTATTATGCGTTACTTAGCTCAGGCGCGGCTTTTAGCACGTCTACCTTCATTTATCATATAATCTATAATAGTTTTCATCATATTGAACGTATTATCTCATGTTTTCATTGGTCATCTTCAATATTTTATCATGATATTTAATGAAGATTCACATTTTTTCCTTTTGAGGAAGATCAATACGTCAAGTCTCTAAGCTTTTTGATGCGATTATTTCTTTTCTAACGTAAAATCAATTCAAACGCTTCTTGGAAATGTCTTCCGGAAATTTATACTCTGCTTATACTCATATATTTTCGACCAAGTATGAGAGTTTACAAATAAATTATACTGGTTTTAAAATTTTTTAGGTAAAATTCTAGAAATTACTACTTTTGAACACAAGATTCAAATCTAATTCTTGAAATAAATGTTCGGAAAATTGATTTTCCAACGTCGCAGAATATCAATGCCCAAAAAATTTTTCCGGCGCTTCGCGCCGGAAAGATTAACATTCATTTTGGGTTCTCAGTTCTCACTTGTCATCATAGAGAACTTGACCATCAATTTCTCATGTAATTCTCAAAGTCATTATGCTTTTGGATAGTTTGCTTGAAAATTTGTTCCAATGCTTGTAGATTAAATTTTGAACTCGAAAATTTCAATTTTTTCCTCAATTTTAATGAATTAACGGGTCTAAAAACACCAGGAGGCTTGAAAAGGCTCAAAAACACCTAAATAAAGCGCCTGTGAGCATTTTTAAGCGAAAAAAACGACTCCGGGAAAATGGGGAAAAAAATTTTGACCCCTTTCCCCATTTGGGGAAAAAGCCCGGGGGAAAAAAACAGTGGTGGGGGCACTGTTTTTTTTCCCCCGGGCCTTTTCCCCAAATGGGGAAAGAGATCAAAATTTTTTTCCCCATTTTCCCGAAGTCGTTTTTTTCGCTTAAAAATGCTCACAGACGCTTTATTTAGGTGTTTTTGAGCCTTTTCAAGCCTGCTGGTGTTTTTAGACCCGTTAATCACTGTTTTTTTTCCACATTTGCACTATAATGTGGAAAAAAAATCTGGAATGTGGAAAAAATTTTTGAGGTCTTTCCACAAATGTGGAAGAAAAATTTGGGGTTTTCATATTGAAAAGATGCATTTTGGTGCATTTTAGAAGGTCATAATCTCAAAATTTTCCGGCGCTTCGCGCCGGTAATAACTTTAATAATCATCATTATTCATTAAGTAGTTCAGGCGCGGCTTTTATCATGTCTACCTTCATTTATCACTTAATCTATAATAGTTTTCATCATCTTAAACGTAGTATCTCATGTTTTAATTGGTTATCTTCAACATTTTATCATAATATTTAATGAAGATTCGCATTTTTTCCTTTTGAGAAAGATGAATACACGTCAAGTCTCTATGATTTATGATGCGATTATTTCTTTGCTAACGTAAAATCAATTCAAAAGCTTCTTGGAAATATCTTTCGGAAATTTATATTCTTCTTACTCATATATTTTCGACCAAGTTCATGAGAGTTTACAAATAAATTACAGATTTTAAAATTTTTCAAGTAAAATTCTAGAAATTACGACTCTTGAACACTAAATTGGAATCTAATTCTTGAAATAAATGTTCGGAAAAATGATTTTCCAGCATCCTAGAATGTCAATATACCCAAAAAATTTTCCGGCGCTACGCGCCGGAAAGTACCTTTCACTTGTCATCAGAGAGGACTTGACCATTGATTTCTTGTGTAATTCAAGTCAATTATGCTCTTGGATAGTTTGCTACAAAACTTGTTCAACAACGCTTGTAGATTAGGCTTTTAAGTCGAACATTTCAATTTTTCTCCAATTTTAATGAATTAACTTCTCTAAAAACACCGCAAGGCTTGAAAAAGCTCAAAAACAGTGCGATAAAGCGTCTGTGAGCATTTTTAAGCCAAAAAAACGGATTTTAAGACGAAAAAAAATTTTTTCCACATGTGGAAAAAAAATTTGACCCCTTTCCACATTTGTGGAAAAAAAGTTCGTGGAAAAAAAACAGTGCGGCGTTAATTCATTAAAATTGAGGAAAAAATTGAAATTTTCGAGTTCAAAGTTTAATCTACAAGCAGTGGAACAAATTTTCAAGCAAACTATGCAAAAGCATAATGACTTTGAGAATTACTTGAGAAATCGATGGTTAGGTTCTCTATGATGGCAAGTGAGAACCCAAAATGGATGTTAACCTTTCCGGCGCTCTGGGTATTGATATTCTGCGACGCCGAAAAATCAATTTTCCGAACATTTATTTCAAGAATTAGATTTGAATTTTGTGTTGAAAAGTCGTAATTTCTAGAATTTTACTTGAAAAATTTTAAAACCAGTATAATTTATTTGTAAACTCTCATACTTGGTCGAAAATATATGAGTATGCAGGGTATAAATTTCCGAAAGATATTTCCATGAAGCGTTTGAATTGATATTACGTTAGAAAAGAAATAATCGCATCAAAAAGCTTAGAGACTTGACGTACTGATCTTTCTCAAAAGGAAAAAATGCGAATCTTCATCAAATATCATGATAAAATATTGAAGATTACCAATGAAAACGTGAGATAATACGTTCAAGATGATGAAAACTATTATAGATTATACGATGAATGAAGGTAGACGTGCTAAAAGCCGCGCCTGAGCTAAGTAATGCATAATAATGATTATTAAAGTTATAAACGGCGCGAAGCGCCGGAAAATTTTGAGATTATGACATTCTAAAATGCACCAAAATGCATCTTTTCTGTATCCGATCCCCAAATTTTTCTTCCCCAAATGGGGAAAGAGCCCAAAATTTTTTTCCCCTTTCCGAATTTTTTTTCCCGAAAAAGCACGATTTGGGGAAAAAAAAACAGTGGGTGGGGGGGGGGGGGATGAAATGATTTTGGGTACTATGTTGGCCAAGTTGGGGGGTCCCCCCCCAACCCCCGCCCCAAGTACAGGTATGCCCCCAAGTACAGGTATGGGTATGCTGAACGTCCCAAAATTTTTCTCCCTTTTACGGAATTTTTCTCCTCAGTGGAGAGATGGAGAAAAACCGGCCTGCTGCGCATAAGTACAGTAAAACTTACGGAGGAACGCTTAAACGCGTAAAATGCAAAACTTACTACTAATTGCCCTCAGGGTAAAGAAACGATATAATCTGATATTCACAGTAATCCTCATATTACGAGAAAAGAATTTCGCCGACAAGCATGGCAGTAGCTTCAGCCTGACCATACGTGTCTCAGGGGTTGTTGGATAACTAACCTTTAGGATATAATTGCTGACCCTATACAGAATAGTTTACCATCCTCCATAATTATGACTCATTGTGGTGAAGGTCAGACTCCGAATCAATTCTGGAGCCATATAATCCGTAGTCATGACTAAATTAATTTCGAAATGATTAATGCCACTATCTCATTAAAGTAAGTCCAGTACCAAAAAACTATAGTCTTTTTTACAAAATGCTTGTAAATTTAAAAATGGTAAGGAATACGTACCGCCGTCAAAGTCATTTACGCAAAGCTTTTATTGTAGAGTTTTTATTCAAAAATGCTAAAGATAAGTTGAGTAGGCTCACAAAGTTCCAATTCTGTGCACGTATCGTTTAATAGGAAATAGCAAAACTGTCAAATAGTACGTGCTTTCCACTCTTGACATTTACATGCATTTGAAGAAAAGCAGACTGGTATAGTCTGTTTTTCTTGAAATGCTTCTAAATAATTAGAGTGGAAAGCAAGTAGCATTTCAGATTTTCATAATTTTCATAATTAAATAATTTGTTTTTCATAAAATGCTTGCAAATTGAAAAATGACAAAAAAAATGTGCCGCCCTAAAATTATTTTACAAAACGCATTTACTGTAGTATTTTTTCCTACGGGTCGGTCGAGTAGGCTCAAAAATTTTCAGTCCTATGTGACGTAGGATTTAGCAGAAAACGGCAAAACTATGCAATAGTACTTGCTTTCCACTCTTTATATTTACAAGCATTTCAAGAAAAACAGTCTATAGCTTATTACCGTAATTTATGAAAAAAATTTTATCAGTGCATGGCAAATAGAATATCTGAAAATTTTCTTCAATAACCCGGTTGATTAAAAAGTCAAAATTTCTATACTGCACTCAATTTTGAAATGATCGATGCAGCAAGGTCGCTGCCAAGCTTTTATTTACAATTATGGAAGGCTGAATTAATTTTTCATTCATAATACGGAGTCTTTGATGATCACTCTTTTCAATATCATTTCAGAATTATCAAAAGTGATTTCCCGATCTGTACGCGGCTGCGTTTGCCGAAACTCCGCCCGCTGCGTCGGTAAATCTATATAGACGCCCGCTGCGTCGGTAAATCTATATAGTTCTATCTATAGTCTGTTTTTCTTGAATTGCTTCTAAATAATAAAAATGGAAAGCAAATAGTATTTCAGATTTCCTGATTTTCTAATGAACAATATATCAAACACGTCGGGAAATTTCTGAGCATACTGAGCTCACCTTTAAAAATTTTATGGTAGAAGCTCTGTGTAAAAGATTTTGATGATAGTACTGATTGGAAGCATTTTATAAAAAAAAGGCTATAAATCAGCAGTGGATAAGCGATGTATTTCAATGATTTTGGAAATCGCCAATACAAATTCCCACTTCCATGAAGAAATCTTGCGATTTTCTACACAGTAAGTTTTTCACTAAAGGAAAATAGCTTGTCGAATTGAACATACTTTCTCGGTTTTCGCAGCGTCTATTTTGAATCAAGCGAGCTTCTTGGTCGATATGCCGCGGTCAATGTTTCTGCGTCGAAGCCTTACGAGAGATTACGAAATCAATGACGGAAATCTAGAATGGTTGAAAACGATGATTATCGACAAATCTACGTCATAAAAAATTTCTTGAATCAGGGTCGATAAGCCTACAGTTATTTTGAATAGAAGTTACGATGCAACATCTCGCTCCATCCATCAATTCAAAGTAAATGGAGACTGTATGTTATATTACGGAGCAATCAGCGATAGAACAAAGCAGGTGTGCAACCATTATCTAATGATTATTTGATGCTGCTAGGTACAGTAGGTAAACTTGAAAAATCGACAAGGTTATAGCGGTTGGACTAGCGAAATAACAAGAATCGTAATAAATCGATAAATATTTACAAAAAAATCACTTTATCTTTTCTCAGAATTCCAGCCTTAGTAGATTTTCGAGTTCATCTTTCATTCTCACGATGTGAGCCGTCAGAAACTTATGATCTTACTTAAAAGTTGGAAACCCATCAAAAACTCTTTTGAATGACTTTTGAACACAGTGATATTGTGCAAGACGTTGCGGATTGTAAAAAACTCGACTCATTCTGATCCTGTTCAAGCAGATTTTGGCTTACCCTCTCAGAAATTTTTTTTCCTATGCCGTGTCACTAGGTATAATTTTGATTGTTTCATATGCAAAAATTTTTTCATCAAATTTATTAACCGCCCATCATCATCACGGCTCTTTATAAATTCGGCCGACTACTTGACTTCTTTTTTGCGGAATAAAAATTCAACTCGATTTCTTCTTTAATCAAGGTGCACTTAATTTATTTTTCTGGAATCAAGTTGTAACTATAGCCCATGATATAGACGCAGCGAAAGCGAAAAAATGAGTTCAATTTGATAGGCGCTTTTCATGGAGGGGAAAACTTTATACTGTAGAAAAATGCATGACCACAGGAAGGCAAAATTGTTGAAAGAACATCACGCTTATTCATTAGCGATTTGGACAGCACCGCATCGAAACCTGACTGCTACTCGAACAGTTTTTTTGACAAATACCAGATTATTGAAAAAAATTTTCAGCTGCTCTGTTCGCCATTCACTCACAATAAGAAACTTTTTCCACTGATTATAGTAATAAACGTATTCTTCTTAACATGATGGATGCAACGATCTGAAGTTCAACACGGAAAAATTAGTAAAGCTTATTACTGTAATAAAGGAAGAAAATTTCTCATCGATGAGCGGTAAACACAACTGAAAACTTATTCCTACATGGTTAAAATTTCTTGTTTAACATTCGGGCATCAAGACAGTCCTATTCAAATCAAAAATGGACAAGTACGGTCGTTCTGCTATGGTTTTGACCTTCTTATTGTCATGACGAAATTTAGCGTTTTTCTACAGTATGAATTTGTCTATTTCGGGAAAATTGCTAATCAAATTGAAATTTTTTTATGGTTATCGCTGCAACGACCATTTCGAAATGAAGTATAGTTTTTCTGCATTGAACCTACTTTCACGGGATTGCTGCAATCGATCATTCCAAAATTAATTGAGTCCATATCTTTTTTGTGAGAAATCTTGGAACCAGCCTCTGTGCGATTTTAGCTTGATGTTTTCGTAGACAACTGGTAGATTGCGATGCATAATTTGAGTACAATTTACGGAATAACCAGAAGGGCCACTTGAAAAAAATCGTTACAACTTGGAAGAATTTGTTACCAATTGAATAAAATTGGAACATGACGCACAAAATTTTTTGAAGATGCACCGCAAAAATTTCAAGATGCCTCGCAAAAAATCAAGATGTAAGAGTTTTTCGATGTTCGACCTTCTTTTCAAGTGCATCGCATTTTTTCAAGGAAAAAATCAAGTTCTCGTCTTGAAAATAAATCACGATCTTATCTTGAAAAAATCAAGATGGGCGGGACATCAAAGGAGGAAAATTTCTGAAACTAGCCAATGAAATGCTCCGCCTCCTATGCTAATATACGCGAATCCTTCAATGCGGATTTCATGAGGTCACGACTTGCTGGCCGAGGGCGCCCCAGGTTGTTGCGGGGACGTGGCAGAGGGGAGAGGGTTATTTCGCACATGGAATCCAGTGGACGTATTTGTTTTGCATAAAAATTCTCATTTTTCATTTTACAGAATAACGTCAAAAAAGCTTGTTTTTCACCAAAAGCGCAGTCGTTCTGGAAAATTATAAAAATTTTGGACTTAGTCGGTTGTTCAAAGGTATTCCCCACCTCCTTTGATATGCCGCCCATCTTAATTTTTTTTGAAGATGGGATCTCGATTTTTTTTCAAAATGCAGTCTTGATACTTTTCAAGATGAGATCTTGAGTCTTTTCAAGATGGGATCTTGATTTTTTTCAAGATGGGATCGTGACTTGTTTTCAAGATTGTCTTAAGAAAATTGCGATGCATTTGAAAACTAAATCGAACATCGAAAAACTCTTGTACTTGATTTTTTGTGATGCATCTTGAAATTTTTGTGATGCATGGTGAAAAATTGTTGTGCATCATGTTCGAAGGTAACGATTTTTTTCAAATGGAAACAAATCTTTTTAAATTGTAGCGATTTTTTTCAAGTGACCCTTCTCGTTTTCCGTAACAATTTTTGATGAATCAATTTCAGACACATTTTTTCGCACTCGTTTATACAAACTTGAGACAAAAAAAGATCCTTCCGGATTATTCCGTAATAATGTATCATTCCGCAAAACTTTCATCTAAATCTAGGTCAATTTCCGCGAAATGTTAGGATAAGCAGCTTTTCTGCATACCAACTTTTCCATCAGACATTTTGCAATATTTTCTTTCAAGGTGAAATTTTCCGCTTTTGTGACGACGACAGTGTGACTCAATTTACCGGCTTCATTGGCAAAGTTTACTTTCTATTGGATACATTATGGTCTGGCCCCCAAATAAACAGTAGCTATTTTGGTCGGTTAATAACATGGGTCGTTATTTGATGACTCATCATCATCCTTCACTGCCTATCATACATCGAAAAGGGTGGTTTTGCGGGAGAAAATTTTTCCAGCGGCGTCCAAACAGTACATAGCGATGATATTGGTTGTTGTGGAGGGCAGTTTTTCCAAAAAAGAGCGGCGTTTTTCAACGTGTTCTTGATTTTTCCTACATTTTATAAAACGCCTAATGTTTGTGTTTCTGTGTGCTCACATGTGCTGTTTTTTTATAGCAGAAAACCAACCAACCAAGTGCGGTTTTCTTCTGATCATCGGTTGCGTTATTATGTGTAGTTTTTTTTTTATAAAATGCTTCTAAATCGTAAATTGACGAAAATTAGTAATGTACAAATTTTTTACAGTAATATTTTCCACTTACAGGGTATTCGAGCACGTTCACCAATTTCCGGTCGAGTGTGATTTATGGTGAAGTACTTGCTTTCCAAGAATTTTTAGGAAAATATAGTCTGCTTTTTAATGCTTGAGCGGAAAGCATACATGTAAGCGCCATACATGTAACGGGGCCCCGATGTCTGGGTGAGGGGGGGGGGGGGGGGCGGGCGACTTTTTCTGGGCCGGGGGTCAGTGATTCCCAAAATTTTGAGGGAGGGGTCTCTCAAGGAATTAAAAGTCGATTTTTTCACGAAAAAAGTCCGAAATTACTAGTTTTTTTCTAAACAGACCGAAAAAATGTATTCATGGCGCGGACGCCCAGAAAATTCACATTTTTGACCATTTTTTTTGTTCCTAAATTGACATTTCTATAAAAAATTGACATTTTTCAGTATTTTTCCGTCCAAAAGTATGGGGGTTCCTACGGCTACCGTATGGCTAGCCATAGGATTGGAAAGTCCAGTGGAGGAGGGCGGTGGCTCAATGACTAGCCATATGGCCGACGATTTATGGGGGGGGGGTTCTCATAGCACTTCCCCCCAATTACATGTATGGTAAGGATGTGGGGGTAAAGTGCCATGTGAACCCCCTCAGAAATCTTGGGTGATCCCCTCCACAAGATTTGCCAATCTTACGGCTAGCATTGTGGTAGTCATCGGGACCATCATACTTTTAGTCGGGAAAACGCTCAAAAACGTCAATTTTTATTGAAAAACATCTTTTCTCTGAACAAAAAATTGTCATAAAACTCAATTTTCCCGGTGCCGAATACATTTTTTTACGGTTTTTTCAGACAAAAATCACATGTTTTTGAATCGTTTTTCGCACTTTTCTGATGTAAAAATGGAATTTTTGCCTTCAGGCAATTTTCTTAAAATTATGGACGATCAGTGACCCCGGGCCGCTAATATTCGCTTGACCCCCAGACCTCAGGTTTCGTTCACATTTATGGTAGATAGCAAAATGCACTATTTCAAACTTCACCTAAACCGTATGTCACATAGCGCGGAAAATCTGAGCGTAATTGACCAACCTTTAACTTTTTTTTGAGTAAGAAATTTCGATTCTCGAACGTCCCGATTCACCGAAAGTTCCAATTCCTCGAAAGTCCCGATTCTTCGAATAGTGCTTAAGATTTTATCTACGAAGTCTTGTTTTAGCGAAAATCTCGATTCCTCGAAATTTTTTTTCCGGGAAATCCCGTTTTCTCGAAAATAATAAATGTGCAGGTTTAAATTATTAAATTATTAAGTTTGAATGAATTTAAATAAATTAAATCAAACGTAACGTGAAGATTCCCACGACATAAAGTTCTCACGGTTTTTTCCACCTTGAAAAGTAAAAAAATTATGGTCAAACCTAAGCCTAAGCCCTAAGCATGGCCGTCAACAAAAAATCTCTTAATTCTGTTGAGTCTTTATCATCGGATATGGTAATTTTGAAAACATAGTATTTACGATCAATTTTACAGACGTTTCAAGAAAATCGATCTGTTTGTATATGCACTTTCGATAAACTGGGATTTGTGATGCACCAATGTTCGATGCATCATAAATTTTATCTTCTTTTCGGGGAATCGTGAAAGCAAATTCATGATGCATTGAAGCATGTTTCGAGGAATCTGGAATTTCATCCGCTTTTGGAGGAATCGGGACTTTCCAGGAAAGGGCACAAATTTCATGCTCAAAATTTTGTGTAAAGACATATTTTAATAATTTCCACTTTACAAGCATTTTATAAAAGACGGACTACAGGCTAATGTTACTGAATTCCTGGTCACATTCTTTCAACAAGAGAAATCTGAACCATTATTCAACTCAAACCTCCCTCAACTCTCTGAAAAATAGAAATGCGTCATTTTATTTTATGCGTTCTTGATTTAATCTTGGCGAGGTCTATCCATTGATATCATTGATTTCTCCTTTTTATCTAAAATTCTGAGCTTTTTTGAACTTAGTCAAGCTTCCCAGTTTTCAAGTCTTGATGCAAATATATTTTACACGATTGTTTCAAACATTGGGTAAATTTTGAATCTATAACTATAGTATATTTTTATAAAATGCTTTTAAATTAAAAAATTACAAAAAATAAAAACCGCCATAGGAGTCGTTTACTCTAAGTTTAAACTGTACGATTTTTTACTCACAAAATATGAAGGGCTAGTTGAGTAGGCTCAAAAATTTCCAATGCTATGCGACATATAATTCGACAGGAAATGGTGAAAATTTGAAATAGTACTTGTTTTCCACTTCAATAAAAACGGGCTATTAAGTGTCGCTCAACTTATTCATTCGACTGACTCAATTTTTTTCATTTTTAGTATCATTGAAAATTTTAAATCCTTATTAATTACTGTTGAATGTTTTTTTGGTTTTTATAAATTGAACACAGCTTTACCTTGAGCTGCAGCTTATGTCTGATGTGATACTATCACTGTTGAGGTTGCAGTTAAGCTTCAGCTGCAGCTCAGCTGAAGCTTAAGCTTTTTTGATCGAATAGGCTGAGTTTTCATGCCCCGAAGTCACCATAAATCTCAATTTTCTGACCACTACGGACTGGTCTTACACTTTTTCAGCAATATCTCACTGTCGGCAATCCAAATTTTCGCAAAATTATGGAATCGATTCAGTCGCCGACTAAAGAAGAAATGCCCAAAATTCCGGGCGATTTAAACACGGAAATAACGGAATTTGACAATCGTAAATTGAGCCACGCCGAACCGCAAGTTAAAACGCCCGATCCTCGAGTTGGTGAGTGAAAAAGGCGAAATGATAAGCTACTGCAGCGCGGAGAAGAAAGAAATATATACCGTATTACTGTAGTACTTTTTCATAAGTTTTACGAGAGTCGATTTTTTGAAACCGTTGCGTTATTAGCTTTCATAACTGCCAGAAAGCTTCCGCTTCAAATTAATCAACTTTTTCGTTTGAAAATAATACCCCAACCATGTTAAAGTTGACCATCAAACTTTTAAATTGAGTATGGACTCTGTTTTTACGTGCATTAATAGCTTCATGCAAGAAAAACTTATGAATTGCTGATTTCCATGAAAAATTCACGAATTACAGTATACCTACATTAACGCACTTCACGTGGTTTGTACATTTAGTAATATCATCAGTACCGGGATGGCTGTCGCCATCCGTTGCTTTGAACATTCATGGTTTTACTGTTGAACTTTTTAGTGAAAAAATTCTCAAAGATTAATTTGAATGCTTTCACATCTTCCTGTTTAATTTGACTTGATACTTTCGGACAGAACTGTGCTGATTATTTTGGCGACTATGAATTTTGACTGACAAGTTATTTAGAGAATTTTCAGCTGCTCTATTTGCCGCTCATTGGCGAAAAAATCTTTTCATTGATTACAGTAATAAGCTTTACCAGTTTTTTCTGTTTTACCAGTTTTTTCTTTTTCTTACTTTCTTGCATACATGTAATTGGGGGGGGAATGCTATGGGAACCCCCCCCCCCAGAAATCGTTGGCTATATGGCTAGCCATATGGTAGCCGTAAGAACCCCCATACTTTTGGTCGGAAAAATACTGAAAAATGTCAATTTTTGAACAAAAAATGGTCAAAAATGTTAATTTTCTGGGCGCTTCGCGCCATGAATACATTTTTTAGATCTTTTTAGAAAAAATAACTATTTTTTGGACTTTTGTCCTGGAAAAAACCGATTTTTTTCCTTGAGAGACTCCTCCCCCCAAAAATTTGGGAATTACTGACCCCCGGCCCAAAAAAGTCGTCCGACCCCTCCCCCAGACCTCGGGGCTCCGTTACATGTATGCTTCCTTGGTCTGGCTGCGTCGACCATTTCAAAATGAATGAAGTTTGACAGGGCTTTTTAGATTGCCTCATGATTATTTTAGATTGCCTCATGATTATTTTAGATTGTTGTTTGAAACCATCAAGACAATGCTAATCAAATACATATGGGAAATCTTCACTTTTTTAAGTATATCCGTTTCAGGCCCTGAATGTTATTCGCCAAAATGTAATTTGAACAGAAAAAACTTTCGTTAAATTTCTGATCATGTATTTGATTGTTGAGAACGGTGTTGGGCAATGGCAGAGGCTCATGCTCTTTGTTTGTTGCCCGATTTTTGAATTTTTATTATCGAATTTGGTATGGATTTTGAAGTTTTTAGAAAATGTTTGATGTCTTACATGTATATTTACAAATAGAAAGCTTTCTTTTCGAACGGGTTCACACAATATCATAATATGGAAGTGTCTTTATCGCAGGACAATATTATTCTGGGATGAGCAAAAAGCAGAAAGATTTTTGCTCTCAAAATATCAAGCCTTTCAAGAATTTAAAGTAATTTTAAGAAACAAAAATGAAAAGGAACTGATCTATAACAATCTTGACTGAAAAAATGACAAATAAGTGGGTCGTGAAAATTATTATATAGTTTTTATTAGAAACTTTTTTACTGAAACTATTATCAAATGTTGATTGAATGAGCGGATAAATTTCCAGTAACATGTAATGAATGACTTAGCAGAAAGTCGTGCAAATAGGATATAGTTCTTGCTTTCCACTTCCTTTTTTTGGAGCATTTCAAACATCAGCACATTTTCATATTCAGAGTATGCGAAAGAACAAATTCTGGCTCAAGTTCCGAAATTTACCGAGAAAACGTTGCATCACGTTGATCCGAACGTCGGTCACGATATCAAAGGTGAGTGCCTAAAAATGTGTGTTCTGAAGAATCGTCAGACAAAGAATTTATTTGTTTCAAAAATCTGTTGATCATGAAAATTCTTGTCTTAAGTAAATCATGTTTTGCACAATTCTTTTTCATATGGTTGTCAAAAGTTCATTGAAAGCATATCAATGACTCAATAAACCTTTTTTTATATTTAATTAAAATGCCATCTGGAATCAATTTCTCTCAAATATAAATAAAATTTTTCTGCTGAATTTTACAGTAATCGACAATGGAGCCGCCAATGGAAAAGCCGCCTGATTATATTCCACCACGAAAAATTTTTCGTTTTCCCTTCGTTTCATGTCTCTCTGATATCATTCTTGCTTTATCCTTGATTATTTAAAAGCTTGCAATTATTAAAATTTTTTTCTCCTCAATAACTATCAGCCGTTTTGATCGTATCAGTCATTATCCTCGCGTCTCCGATGGTGCAATTTTCTTTTTTTGTGCGATTTGGTGAATAAAAACTTGAGTTAACGCAATCACTTTATATATTATTATCGGCTGGCTTGTTGATCAGAAGATAGAATCTGATGATGTTGCTTTACAATGTTGCACGCTAGCTCTAACTCCTAAAAAGTTTTCTATTTTCCGGACTAGTTTACTATTGCTCAAATTTTGTGACAAATTTTTCCCCCCACACCCACCCACTGTTTTTTTCCCCCGGGCCTTTTCCCCAAATGGGGAAAGGGATCAAAATTTTTTTCCCCATTTTCCCGAAGTCGTTTTTTTCGCTTAAAAATGCTCACAGACGCTTTATTTACGTGTTTTTGGGCTTTTTCAAGTCTTCTGGTGTTTTTAGACCCGTTAATTCATCAAAATTGAGGAATAAATTGAAATTTTCGAGTTCAAAGTTTAATCTACAAGCATTGGAACAAACTTTCAAGCAAACTATCCAAAAGCATAATCACTGAGAAATCGATGGTTAAGTTCTCCATGTTGACAAGTGAGAACCTAAAAGGGATGTTAATCTTTCCGGCGCGCAGCGCCGGAAAAATTTTTTGGGTATTGATATTCTGCGACGCTAGAAAATCAATTTTCCGAACGTTTATTTCAAGAAGTAGATTTGAATTTTGTGTTCAAAAGTCGTAATTTCTAGAATTTTACTTGAAAAATTTTAAAACCAGTATAATTTATTTCTAAACTCTCATACTTTGGTCGAAAATATATGAGTAAGCAGAGTATAAATTTCCGAAAGATATTTCCATGAAGCATTTAAATTGATTTTACGTTAGAAAAGAAATAATTGCATCAAAAAGCTTAGAGACTTGACGTATTGATCTTTCTCAAAAGGAAAAAATGCGAATCTTCATTAAATATCATGATAAAATATTGAAGATTACCAATGAAAACATGAGATAACATGTTCAAGATGATGAAAACTATTATAGATTATATGATAAATGAAAGTAGACATGCTAAAAGCCGCGCCAGGGGTTAGTAAAGCATAATAATGATTATTAAAGTTATAATCGGCGCGAAGCGCCGGAAAATTTTGAGATTATGACCTTCTAAAATGCACCAAAATGCATCTTTTCTGTATCCGATCCCCAAAATTTTCTTCCCCTAATGGGGAAAGAGCCCAAAATTTTTTTCCCCTTTCCGAATTTTTGTTGTGGAACGCCGATTGACTACAGTGTAAACTCGTCGGTTTTACAAAGTGATTCACAAGAACGCATCGTTTTGGAGCTCAAAGTTGCTCAAAGTTGTCCGAAGGTTTACAACATCAAACATTACACTCGCAGAAGGTTTGTGAAAAAGTCAGTTCTCATTTTTGTGGCGGTCTTGAGCGGTCGTATCTCTTGCTGTTCATCGCGACTCATTTTGAATATTGTGAAGGGGCGATTCGCAGTAGTAAGTTTTTGTTTAGTAAAATATATAATCCTCTCATCGCTCAATACTAAAGTAGTAGTAAGACTGGTCCAGTATCGGTCGTAAGTACGGCGCAAGTTTCGGCATCCGAAAACCTTTGACGACCTGAGCGAAGATCCCTGGATAAAATTGACACAGCGCTCTCTACGAGCCCGTCAATCTCCTGCGTTCGACTATCATTGCGTTGATTCCGTTAAACACTCCGAGTGTTTCGTCTACAGCGTTCCGCACGCTCTTCTACGTTCCGTACGTCTCTTCTAAAACGCGCGATAAATCGTCGAGCTACACAGCTAAATTCTCATCTGCGTTCCGTCATCTATCATCTTATTTCTCACGCACGACATAATTTGGTGACCGTACCAGCTCCTCTAAAGGTTGAGGAAACGCCGAAATTTGCGAAAAATCGAAAATCCGAAAAATGGAGGAAAACCGCACGCGTCGCTCTACTGCGCTCGGTTATGAAAAAGGTTTCTACAAGAAACTAGCGAATCCCGATAATCTAGAAATCGAAAAATTCGACTGCGAAAACGCGAATCTACCGCTTCTCTACGAAGCAGATAAGCGTAATTTTGATCTACCGGAAATGTCCGCTCCGCTAAAAACGCTAAAAACCTTGCGATCTCTATCTCCAAAAATCGTCGAAAATCGAAAATTCAACTTTCTAAAACCGAAACCGAAGGATACCGATCCTCGAAAAATCTTCGACAATGACGCGTACATCGACGTAATGCAAAAATGCGATGCCGAAATGATAAACTTTCGTGGCGACGCTACTAACACGTTAAGCGAAATCGTAACTATCGCGACTCAACAACGAAAACTTCTAGATGAGTTTAAAACCGAAATCGAAGCGATGCGAGCTCAAAAAGAAGAGCTATTGAAACCGAACGTCCCTGAAATCGAAAATATCGCGAGACCTACGAGCTCTTACGCTCAGTCTCTGAAATCGACTAAACCGAAAAACGTCACTAGCGATCGAAAAAGTCAACTTAGTTTTCGTGGTATAATCGACGATGATGATGATCTGATCATCCCGACACAAACGTTTGACCGCTCTAACGCGCTAAACGCGCTAAACTCTCAAATAAATTTTCCGTCTATCCCACCTTCTCAGGTGCATAGATCTTTCGCCGATGACGAAACGAGAATTAAAACTATCTGTAAAAAGATAGCGCCGCAAAAACTAGATAATTCGACCCGAAATCAACAAGTTTTGAAATTCTTCATTGCGCTCGAAAACGAGTTCGGCCTTGATGCGTCTGAGTATGTAAAACTTCACACGTTGCGTCGCTTGACTTGCGATGGTGCCCTGAACACCATAAGAGATGTCCGATCCTACGATGAAGCGAAACAGATTTTGATGTGTATGAATGCACCGAATTGCGACCAAGATACGCTCCAATGCGAGCTCCAGTCTATCGCTCCTTTTGAAACCGTAGATCCGTCAGCTTTCTTAAATCGAATCAGCACCTACGTACATCTACTGTACTATGACAGAAGTGCTCAGTATCGCCATAGAAAAGTTATTACAACTTTTCTTTGGAAAATGCCGGAAATTTACAGAGTCTCGATTGACGCGAGTACTCTAGAAACAATCACTGACTTAGCTATAGCCGTCGCGAAAGTTCAGAAAATCCAGCGAGCGAATAAACAGTCGACTGTCAGAGTAGAACAACCTATACTGGTTAATACACTCGAAAATCGGTCGGAAGATCAACCAGCTCAGTCGCGCTTCAGAGATAATTCGAACCCTCGATTCAGAGATAACTCTCAATCCCGAAACAGAGATGACTCTAGGCAGCGAAATAGCGTGAGGTTTCAAGAAAATTCGACTCTAACGAAGACAAAAGAATTGGAAGAAAGCATAAAACGAGTCCTAGAAAAGTTCGGAATCCGAGAAAATTCGCAAAACGCTAACAATTTCGAAAATCGAAGATCGCGATTCGATCGCGGAACGAGTCCGAACTTTCGGAATAGAGAAAACATTCCTATACGGGATTTCTCTCAGAATCGTAACTTCCAACGAAATCACTCACGTGAACGACCCGTGAAATATTGCACCTATCATGGTCAGTGTAAACACGACAGCTCCGCATGCTATCAATTGAAACCACAGGCTTCTCAGCCTCGGCAACAGCAACCGAATCATCAATGGCAAAATAACCATAATTGGCGTCCTCGTTTTCAACAAAATACGCGTAACTACACGCTCAATCAGAATCAAAATTTTGACCGAAATAACCGATTTTTCAATCGCGATAATCGAAACTATCAGAGAGATGTTGCAAACATTTCTCTCTGCGATTCCGAATCCCGACAAGAAAAGATAATCGAGAAGCACTACTACTATCCCATGAATAACTCACAGTCTGTACAGACTCAGCTAACTTCTCCGAAATCTTCGCAACAAGTTTTGCCATCAGAAACCAAAACGATGTCCAACTCACCTAAACCTTTCGTTCCGATGAAACCGACAACCAGTACAGCTAATATGCTTGAACCGACAGAAGCTTCTAAAGCTACAAACTTCTTCGTCGCTCCCGGAATCACTGATTTCACAATCGAAAAACCCACTGAACCATGGATCGCGAGATCTAGCGTGTGTCGAATCGAAGAATGTTCGCAAAAAGACATCAAACTGCTGAGCTTATACGCTCCTACACGTGCTTTCCATATCGATGCCCAAATCGGAAAAACCAAAACGAAAGCGTTGATCGATACCGGTGCTCAGTGTTCAGTCATTTCCTCATGTCTAGCTCAATGCTCTTTGGGGATTGACTATGATACTTTGGAAACATCCGCGCAGATAAAAGTAGCCGACGGTGCTATCGTCGATGCCAGAGGTCTGATAATCTTCAAAATCAGTTCATCTTTCGGAACGCATCTAGTACGATGCTGGATTCTACCTACTACAGGAGAGCAATGCCTCCTAGGAACCGATTTCCTAGTACATCCGAGCGTTCGAGCCGTAATAAACTTTCGCGAAAATTTCATCAGAATCAGAGATGTTCAACAAGAACTAAACCTAGTTTTGAAACCGATCGAAAAAGCGCCCTACGATGAAGTATTTTCAAATACTTCTACGGGACAGAGTCAAACGCAAATCGTGAAAATCGACAGATCGCTACCGATTTTGAATATCTCGTCATGCTACGTAGAACTGAATTGTCAAACGTGGGTTAACGGAAAAATCTTTCCTTTCACTAACGAAAGCTTCAAAAGCGTCATAGTTCAACCCGTGAACTTCGGAAAAGAAAACTGCGAATATCCGATCGAACTAGCGATAATCAACATAACCGAAGGCAAATGTCCACTATTATTCGTCAATAATAGTGCGAACGGTATCCATCTGCAACCTAACCAGCCCATCGCTGAGGTTAAATTCAAACTCGAAGAATCGAAAATGACCGTCGCGTCACTAAGCGATCATGAAGAAGACTATGAACCAGCAACATTGGTTAAAGACCAGTCAACCATGTCTGAAGAAGAAAAACTTCAAATCGCTCTCGAAAAAATGACCGAAAAGTCGAATATCGACGATGGAGATAGAAAAATCGCTATCGAAGTCTTCAAGCAATATCGCGATGTTTTCAGTCTCACTGGAGATCAACCTACTCTCACTCACGAGTTAACGGTCTCTATAGACACCGGTGATGCAAAACCAGTCGCGAAACACTACTATCGTGCGCCAATTGAGCAAAGACCAATGGTTCGTCAGAAAATCCAAGAAATGCTGGAAAAAGGCCTCATTGAACCTTCGCGATCACCGTGGGCAGCACCTATGTTTCTGGTAACAAAAAAAGATGGAAGTTGGAGACCCGTAGTCGATTATAGAGGTATAAATGAAGTTACTCCTAGCGATAAGTTTCCGATCCCGAGAATCGATGACTATCTAGATGCTTTAGGCAACGCAAGATTTTTCTCAACTCTAGACTTGAAAGCAGGGTATTGGCAAATCCCTTTAGACATCGCTTCACGCGATAAAACTACTTTCGTCAGTCAAGAAGGCTTGTTTCGTTTCAAAGTTCTACCTTTTGGTTTGAAAAACGCTCCCGCTGAATTTCAAAGACTAATGGAACGGATCCTGCATCCATATATCTGGAAAATATGTTTGGTCTACATCGACGATATCATAGTCTTTTCGCAAACGTATAACGATCATCTAGCACATATTCAACTGATCTTCGATGCTCTCCGTGACGCAAATCTAACGCTAAGACCTGATAAATGCGATTTCGTACCGAAACAAGTAAAGTTTCTTGGTCACTTGCTAAGCGAAAATGGAATCTCGCCTGATCCCGAAAAGGTCTCTGCAATCGTAAAATATGAAATGCCAAAAACGGTAAAAGATCTTCAAAGTTTCTTGGGCCTTGTCCAATGGTGTAAACGATTCATACCAAATCTTGCCACTCTTTCGCGACCTCTCTATCAACTACTACGAAAAAACGCGAAATATGAGATAAGCGAAGAACATCGTATAGCGTTTAACGAGATTAAAACATCTCTAACCTCAACTCCTTTTTTGCGATATCCTGTCTATAACGACGAAAAATCGAAATTCATCATACAAACTGATGCTAGCACAACTGCTATCGGTGCGATTTTGTATCAAGAAAATGAAACTGATCAATGGGTCATCGCGTATAATAGTAGAGTTCTGTCTGACGTAGAAACCCGATACAGTACGACTGAGCGCGAATGTCTAGCAATTGTAGAAGCTTTCCGATGGTACAGACACTATGTCTATGGTCAAAAAGTAACGGTCAGAACTGACCATAAACCTTTGCAATGGATCAAAGAAGAAAAACATTGAAATTCACGTCTTCAGAACTTCGCAATAAAACTGCAAGACTACGACTATCGTGTTGAATATGTAAAAGGCAAAGAAAATGCTTGTGCTGATTTTCTATCACGAAATGAACCTCGCGCTAAAGTAAAGTCAAAGACTAGCGAAGAAGTAACAAACGAAATATTCAGACCAACATTTCGCGAAGAGAAAAAGACTGTCGCAGCGGCCATAACAAGGTCAATGACGCAAAAAGAAGAAAGAAGTAAAGTGCCGAAGTTCCAAGAAGATTTCCAACAGCCTGAGAAACGGCTAGTAACTATAGAAACACTGGAAGAAATCAAAGAAGCTCAAAGAAAAGACCCGTACATCGCGAAGTTGGTAAAAGTTCTGGAACAAAACCAAGTCTCTACGATTTCATCTGCTTTCCATACCGAAAACGAGATAGTGTACCGAACATCGAAACAAGCTAACACAGCTTCTGCGATAGTAGTTCCGACTACTTTGATTGAAAGTGTTCTGTATCAATTTCACGGCGCAAAGATTTTGAGCCATCAAGGTCATAGACGCACTACAGCAATGATTCGTCAACATTTCTGGTGGCCGAAAATGGAAGAATCGATAATAAAGTGGATCAAAACGTGTAAAACTTGTCAACAAACAACTTCTCAGTTGCGGAAACCTCCTCCGTTGATGCCGATACAACCAAAATATCCATTTGAAATCGTCGCGACCGACATAGTAAACATATCCCCTCTGGGTGAGAAAAGATCATACGTCATTGTATTTCAAGACTACTTCACTAAATGGGTAAGCGCTCATTTGATTCCGGATCAAAAAGCAGCAACTATAGTCGAAAGTTTCGTAAACAACGTAGTTTTGGTTCATGGCAGCCCAAAACATCTACTATCAGATCAGGGTTCAGGATTCACTTCAAACTTGATGAAAGACATCGCGAAACTTCTAAAAGTTCAGAAAATCAATACCACTGCGTATCATCCGCAATGTAATGGAATGGTCGAAAGATTCAATCAAACGTTGATTTCGCAACTCAAAAAATTCACCGCTGAAGACCCCGATAATTGGGAACGATATCTACCTTTCGCGACTTTCGCCTATAACGCTGTTCCTCACACAGCTACTCACTTTTCTCCGTTTCGACTTTTGCGAGGGTACGAACCCAGAATCGCTATAGATTTCGACTGCGCGAAAAGTCTAACGTTACCGCTAAACTACGATGCATATCAGTACATCTTCACGCAAGCGCAACTAATGCTATACAACGAAGTTTCCGAAAACTTAAAAAACGCGTCGGAATCGCATAAACGATACTTCGATAAGAAAGCGAAAGAGCAGAAATACGATCTAAACAATCTCATACTGTTGCTTAATAACAAAAAAGCAACTAAAATCGACAAAGACTATATCCGACCCTTCGTAGTGGTCGAAAACTCCGAAATTTCGAAAAATGTCGTAACTATTGATAGTTTAGATTGTCCCGGACAATCTCAGAAAGTCTCACTTTCTCGCGTGAAGCCGTATTTGCCTCGAACGGCATTCGAAATTTTCAACGCGCAAGTCAGTGGTCCTCCACAACTGACTAGTCACGCGCTACTGCATTGAGATCGAATTTTGTATTGTTCGTAAAATATTTATTTTCTACTTCGAAATCGATTCGTTTTTATATATTCCGTTTTCCGTTTTATCTTCACCATTTTGATCGTTTTGAACTAACCTATAACAGTCTTTCACAGACTAAAGGTAGCGTATGGCCGATTTGCGAGCTGCGATAAAAACTCCGTTTCGAAACATGCTTTCGCGTAATCTACTGGGTGGCAAAGAAACCACGACATCGTAAACATTTCAAATTTTTCTACGTCCCATCCGTATCGCCGAAATTTCTTCTACAGTTTGGTATTGATCCGCTCAATACTTTTCGAATTTCGAGTTTCAAAGACTTCGC
Organism: Romanomermis culicivorax; assembly: GCA_963922205.1. Classification (NCBI taxonomy): domain Eukaryota; kingdom Metazoa; phylum Nematoda; class Enoplea; order Mermithida; family Mermithidae; genus Romanomermis; species Romanomermis culicivorax. Next base: position 27,432 of record CAWUHX010000516.1, read on the forward strand.
CAGAAGCTTTATATACGTTTCTCTACGAAACTTAAAGCTTGCATCCGCTGCAAACTTTCCGATCTGACGCCTCCGTGGCTAAAGATTCCGTTCTAAAATACTGACGCCTCCGTGGCTAAAGACTCCGGTCATCAGAATAAAGACTCCGGTCATCGTAATAGACTCCGGTCTTCCGTTCGAAATTTACCCTTGGCGATACGTTCCGTAGAAATATTTCTTTCCGTATACGAAAAGCGCCGCCGATGTTTCACATAGGACGCCTATCCCAGGCTTTGTGAAACATCATGATTGCCATTCGGAAAGCTCGAAGGCTCGAAAAGGTCCGTGCACCTTTGGTCTTGGAAAAACGTGCATCTCGCACTACCACTCTCCAACTTTCCAAAAATTATATATATCTTTCACTCAAATTCTAATATATTTTGGTCAAAATTCAACTAATATTATGTTGCGAATCGCCCTGTTGTTGAAAAATTGTTAGAATTGTTTGCTTTTTTCGTATTGCTCAAATGTTTTGTAAATTTTATTGTAAGTATCTGATTGCCGCCAAAGTCAAATGAAAAGGTCCACCGAGAAAGAAAAATCGTCTGCGTGTGAAAGGAAGAAAAGAAACGATGCTAAAACTGGTTAAACTACCCTACTACACTGACTGTTTACACGTCTGAAAGCTCTACCGAAAAATGTATGCCGCTTGATCGATTGTAGACTCTACGATTGATGAAAAAAAAGCGATGTTAAAAACGACTCGTTCCCGGAGAGAGAAAATTCGAATCGCTTGAGGCGATTTGCGTCGAAGGGGGAGGAGTGTTGTGGAGCGCCGATTGACTACAGTGTAAACTCGTCGGTTTTACAAAGTGATTCACAAGAACGCATCGTTTTGGAGCTCAAAGTTGCTCAAAGTTGTCCGAAGGTTTACAACATCAAACATTACACTCGCAGAAGGTTTGTGAAAAAGTCAGTTCTCATTTTTGTGGCGGTCTTGAGCGGTCGTATCTCTTGCTGTTCATCGCGACTCATTTTGAATATTGTGAAGGGGCGATTCGCAGTAGTAAGTTTTTGTTTAGTAAAATATATAATCCTCTCATCGCTCAATACTAAAGTAGTAGTAAGACTGGTCCAGTATCGGTCGTAAGTACGGCGCAAGTTTCGGCATCCGAAAACCTTTGACGACCTGAGCGAAGATCCCTGGATAAAATTGACACAGCGCTCTCTACGAGCCCGTCAATCTCCTGCGTTCGACTATCGTTGCGTTGATTCCGTTAAACACTCCGAGTGTTTCGTCTACAGCGTTCCGCACGCTCTTCTACGTTCCGTACGTCTCTTCTAAAACGCGCGATAAATCGTCGAGCTACACAGCTAAATTCTCATCTGTGTTCCGTCATCTATCATCTTATTTCTCACGCACGACATTTTTTTCATGAAAAAGCACGATTTGGGGAAAAAAACAGTGCACCCACCCACCCAACTCGTTCGCAGCGCAGGCAGGCAGGCCCGTATTTAGAGGGGGTTTTAATTATTAACATATTGTGGATAAATGTTTGTCAAAAGCAAAATTTTTCTCGATTATTTTCCCAGAATTTTTTGGCAATTTTTAAAAACATTTTTAAATTTGTGTGATTAGAACATTTTGAGTCCGAGTAGAAATTCTTACTGGTTGAAGAATCGAAATTCTTGGTTGCTTTCCTCTAGATTTTGAATTGTAGTCTTCCCGTTTCAAAATTCATTGAATTCACTGAAAAATTAAACCTTCTGTCTTGGAAATAAAAGTTATAGAAATTTTTTTCCAGTGATAAACTGGAAAAAATAAAGATAAAAGATCGTTAAGATAAAAACGTATGCAACTTTTCTGCTGTACTGATGGCAACTCAGCTTTTACGGCTAAAACACTGGGCATTAGCATGATTCTACCAGGAACGGGGGGAACCGATTTTGCAACAGCTAGCCTTTTAGCTATTTAGAATTCCTGACGCCTCTTTGATGCCAGCACAAGAATTTTTTTACATAGGTAATGCGACATCACCTTGTTGATTCCACCGAAGGCACAGTTTGATATAGCTTTGAATAGTTAAACCTCTTAAAAATCAAAATAAAATCAACGCTTCATGACTAAGATATTTAAAGTTCTCATTTGTTGTGTAAATTAACATTTCGTGCAACACATTTCCTATGCACAACTACAGCATCACATGATATAATTCTGTGAAGCTGCGATATTTTTTGACATTCGAAGCTGAGAACACCTCTAAATTACGCCAGAATTCCTGAAATTTTACAAGCCGATTCGACTTATGTCGGCTTCTAATTGGCATAAGCCCTGGCTCGACAACCATCCAAACGATTTGGTGACCAACCAAATTTTTGGACCAGCTGGTATCAGATGAACCATACATGCACATAGGGGACTACACATGCAACCGGGGGAAGTGCTATTGGAATTTCCGCCCGAGAAATCGTCGGCCATATGGCTAGCCATTGGGCGACCCCCCCCCAGGATTTTCCAATCCTATGGCCATATATGCGCGTGGGGGGTTTGACCCAGAGCAGATTTTTATTGACCCCCAGCAGATTCTAGCTGATCATACATGCACATAGGGGGTTAACCCCCATACCTGAGACCCTGGCCACCCCTCTGGCCAAAAAAATCATCAAACACCCCTTGAACTTTTTCCAAGACATGTTTTTTGTGCATATTTTGTATGAAAAACAGGCGCTTGCAGAACTTTTTTTTTTGTTTTTTTGTTAACCCACCTCCCTACCTCCCTGGAAAAAAGTCCATGGACCCTCCCCAGGCTTTTTTTAGTCATTTTAGGGGCCTGGGCCCCTAAAAGTTTGGAAATGGTTCCTAAAATGTTAGGTCTAGGAGCCATTTTGGCTCCTAAGATTTTGACTTATTGATTTATTTAATAGTAAATTGTAGTTATTTCCATTCGATTTAAGATTTAAAGTAAGTGTTTTACAGGCTCTAAATTCATAAAACATCGAAAATTTTTCGGGGCTTCGCACCGGATCTCATTATATAATTTTTCAAATTAGTCTATTCACTGTTTTTTACGAATCAAACTTTCTGGGAAAAAAATTCTCGACAAAGGGGAAAAATATGGGGGTTTGACACGGAAAAGATGAATTTTGGTGCATTTAAGAGAGAAAAATCTCAATTTTTCCCTTTTTTGTAACTATTATTTTAAGTATGGAGCCGAGTTTGAATTCATGATCATAATGGTTGTGATTTTCATAAATTTCAAGTTAGTATAAACATATTTTTTAGTTCATCTACACGTTTCCGAATATAGTATGTTTATTGAATAAGTTATACTTGAATTGATTTTCCGCTATTTTAGAGTGTCAAAATCTAAAAAAAAATTCTTTGCGTAGCACCGGAAAGATATAAGAAAAACAGAACAATAAGAACAGAAGCTGCTTTTTCAAAGCCCTATTGTTTTGAGTCAGAAGGAAATAAACTCAAGTGCTAATCTTGGAAGAAGGTTTGTGCAAAAATAAACGGAATATCGTGTTTTTTGCATAACAAATTTTCTTTGCACAAAGATTTCTCGGCCGATCTTTGCTCATGTAGAAAGAAGCCTGTAACCGAAAACGCTGGTTGGAAATAAAATTTTGAACAGTGATTTTTTTAAAACTGGTATCAACTGATTGAATATCCATATAATTTAATTATATAGTACACGTTCTACAGTATGTTACAAGCCCATTTTTTGATATTCTCCAATTAAAAATTTTTGGCTCCCAAAATTTTAACTTGGCTCCTAAAAATTTAGGCATAGAAGCCATTTGGCTCCTGGTTTTCAAACCAAAGAAAAAGAGCCTGACCCTCCCCTGGAAAATTTTTGCCGTGCATGTATGTTGCTGATCCCCAGCAGATTTGACTTTTCCTGCAATGACTGAGAAGATGACAAAATAAAATGAGCAAGAGAGAAGAGAAAGTCGTCATAAAAATGGAAACGATGCTGTAGCTTGACAATTCCTAAACAAATCACACTTGGTGCAAAAAAGTAACATGAAAACTTTAAAAAGTGCTGTCTAAGCAAATAATTTCACATATTTGACTAACATAGGCTGAATAATATGCCGCTTGAATGTTAGAAGACTTTCAGAGACCTTTCTTTTCATTATCAAGAAAAATGAAAAAAAATTTACCCCCCCCCCCCAACTGGTCGGAGGTCTTACAGGTATGGGTTGTTGGGTATATGGTTGGCCAAGTTGGGGGGTCCCCCCCCCAAGTACAGGTATGACCTCCTAGTTCTAAAATGCACCAAAATGCATCTTTTCAATATGGAAACCCAAAATTTTTCTTCCACATTTGTGGAAAGACCACAAAAATTTTTTCCACATTATAGTGCAAATGTGCTACTTCAGTAAGTTTCTAACGGGAAAAAATTTTTGATGCTGTTGGCACAAATTTTTTTGGCCTCCTGCGTAGAGTATCAGAATCCCAGAAAAGTTTTCGGCGCTACGCGCCAAAAACGTTACTCATACCAACCTTTTCATTTTCTTTTCAAAACTCAAAAAATTGGGGTTTAAAAGCCTAAAACCGACGCTATTTGAATGAAATACAAGAAAACTAGCTTTTGGTAGTTTTTCCGATAACATTTAATTTTTTGTTCAATTTCAATTAATTAACGATATCAGAATGTTAAAAGAAGCTGGATAACAGCGTCTAAGGCTTTTTAAAGCGAAAGAACGAGTTGAAGAAAATGAGGAAAAAGGGCTTGATCCCTTTCCCTTCTCCATTTGAGGAGAATGCCGGCGGTACAAAACAATATTATCATCTGTCTTTCCCAACTCGTTATTTTTGGTTTGAAGAAATTTCGGGAAAGGGATTTTTTGGGAGGCGGCTAGGGTTCGTAGAAAGAATTTTAGATAGAAGGTCGAAATTTTGTTGCGTATCCGTGCATAAATTCGGTAATCATTTTGTCTATCATCCAGCCAGCCGGCCGGGCTCGGACGACGGCCTATTGACTTTGGAACGAGTATCTTTCAGATAAAAATCTCAAATTTGCCCCAATTGGGGTTTTTCAAGTGCTTTAATGCTTGAGAAATCCACGCTTAAAGGAGTTTAAATGAAAATATATTTAGACGGTCAAAGATGACACTGATTTAGATCCTGATGAGTATATATAATCCCAAAATGGCATAAAGTAGGGCTCACTCGACTCGCCATGATTCAAACAGCAATGATATAATAGACACAGGCATACATGTAACGGAGCCCCGAGGCCGGGGGGGGGGGGGTTGGGCCACTTTTTTGGGGCCGGGGGTCAGTAAATCCCAAAATTTTGGGGAGAGGGGTCTCTGAAGGAAAAAAATTCGATTTTTTCACGAAAAAAGTCCGAAAAACAGTTTAAAAAATAGTAATTTTTGTCTAAAAAATGATAAAAATGTATTTATGGCGCGAAGCGCCGAGAAAATTGACGTTTTTGACCAAAAATTGACATTTTTCATAAAAAAAAAATAGATATGGTCACCTTTCAGTATCTCTACAACGTTTTTTAAATACTATGCGGTTTACACATCCTTTACTTTTGTCGGAGGTGAGAATTCGTTGCTTGAAGTTTTTTTTATTGTTTTTTTGAAGTGCAGATGACAAATTTAGGACTTCAATGTGCTTCTATGAAAGTTTTCGTGCATGGTTGAGGCCCACTAAAAAGAGGTGAACTAGTTTATTAGAAAATGCCCCGATGGGGCAGGAAAAAGGAGAATATACTTGCTTCGACATTTGCCATGGTAGAAAAAGAAGTGGACCAGATTTTTGAGAACTTGGGTCAAAGTTGGAAAAAATTCACTTCCTTTATATTGGATTTTCATTCTTTCTCAAAAAATTGTCTATGTCTGTGAAAAAGTATATTCTGCAGCTGAGTGCATCAACACACTTTCCAACCAATGTGCATCTCTGAAATTTTTAGGAGGGTACAGGCGTGGACCTTGGTGTTTTAGCATTTTGTGAGACAAAAAATTCAAAAAAGGTTGACCAAAAAATTTTTTGCATAACAAATTTTCCAGTTTCAAAACCCTTGTGGAAGTTTATACCCCCATGTCCCATCTCACACATGTTTGCTTCCAACTGTGTTAAACATTTTTACTGAATTTGGTGTCAACAAAAGGAATCAACTGAGGGAAAGTGGCCCATAAAATCCCATTCAGCTTTTTTAGAAAATAGAAATACAGCACAAAGTCTTCTAAGAACTAAATCGATTGCGCAAGATATGTTTCATTCACTTATTTTATATAACATATCATATAGAATTTACTCCGTAAGTTCTACTGATTACAAGCTACAAACAAATTTATTCTCTTCTATTTAACTATTGAACAAAATAGCATCATTCACAGTTTTTGGATTTAAACGGAAATTTGCAGAAAGAGCGCTTTTTGCGGGATTGCAAATGGGAAGCAATTTCACCCATCTTTGTCGCTCCGATTAAAGCCGGGGAGAACCGGATACAGGATTTGGCGTAGACCCCTAATATATGTATGGCTGAATCCCATTTACAGATTGGTGCCCAATCACTGTCACCAAATCCCAGTTGCACTAAAGGGATCTGAGCTCAAGCTCTAGGTAATCTCGAACAAAAAGGCCACTCGGTTTGATTTCAAGTTCAGTATAATTTGAATGTCATCCAGATCATAACAAGCTCAATGTCGAGATTATCCGCAGCTCGAGCTGTCGGGTTGCACTAAAATTTTCACATAATTTTCTTATCTCTAAAGCAAATGAATATAAAAATTTCTGCAATTCCCAAACCCGAACTTAAACCTCAGTTTTAGTTAATCCTGAAGTGAGTATGATTTGTGCATTGGAAGAAAATAATTTGGACATTTTGAATAGCTTAAACTCAGGATCATCAATTTAATCTCGATGTTGAGATTGTCCTCATGTTGGGTCGGTGCAACGAACGTCAGGTACCTTTATAGTTCTGAAAATGACTATAATATGCCCCCTCACTATTTTTCAGCTAGTGTGCAGGAGTTTTGAATTGGTCGGGAGTTAGAATCCTATCGGTCTACCATTTCTTTACACATGAAGTCAGGTGCATAAAATTTTCATATAGAAAAATTTTACTGTAGTTGATGCCAGTTGAAAGACAAAATGCACGATGCTGCAGAATATACTTTTTCACAGACATGGGAAATTTTTTTGAGAAAGAATGAAAATCCAATACAACGAAATTGATTTTTTTTCAACTTTGAGCCAAGTTCTCAAAAATCTGGTCCACTTATTTTTCTACCATGGCAAATGTCGAAGCAAGTATATTCTCCTTTTTCCTGCCCCATCGGGGCATTTTCTAATAAACTAGTGCTAATAAAGTTGGGCTTGTACTAATGAAAATTTTAGTCGTGCTAAGAAAAAGTAATACAAATAAGAGAAAGTAAGCGGCTGTGCCAAGTGGACCTTATGAAAAAAGAACCCCGTCCCCAAGCCTAAGAGATTAAATATAAACGCAATTGTGTGAAGTTAAAAAATTGATCACATTTTTTAGTTTTCAAAATATGGGCAAAAAAGCGACCACGTCGGGCGGTTACACTTTAGGCAAAGCGATTATAAACGCTCGCGATAATTTACCTGCCGCCAAACGTAAAAAGAATAAGCTCGATTTATTAAAACGACAAAAAGCCGGTCAAGAAATCGACGTCAATACTGTTGTAGTCGTCGATGATCAGCAAAACGATCAACAAACGGCTATGTTCAGCGTTACGGAACAAAATGATCTGGACGAATTTTTGACCAAAGCTCAATTGGCCGGTACGCAATTTACGGCCGAACGAGCCAACGTATCGATCGTGAACGCCACGGCCGGTGGTTCGAATAAATTGGTGGGCGTCGCGGCCAAAATGAACGCCGAACAGAAACGTCTAAAGTTGGAAAATTGTCGACAAACTTACAAAGATTATTTAAAAATTCCTCGCCGGCCGTTTTGGGATAGTAAAACGACGGCTGATGAATTGAAAGCGGCCGAGACTGAAGCGTTTTTGATTTGGCGGCGGAAATTGGCAGAATTGGAAGAAGTGAGCTTGAGGAAAAGGCTGAGGGTGAAAAAATCTATGAATTGATCAGCAAATTTCATGAGAAAGGTTATTTTTGGTAAAAATCAGTAACTTTCGAGATATTTCCATAATCAAATCACCTAGATCCGAAACTTGACTTAAGAAAAAATGCACATGATTCGTTTGGAATCGAGAGTATGAAATACTCAAAAGACCCAAATTTTGAACTTTGATTTTTGAAGGGAGAATATCAAACTTCGGAAAAGTTTAAAATCCTGGTTGGAAAGTCGATTTTCGGCATTAAAAATTTTAGCTACTTGTTAAAAATCGCTAAATTTCAAGGTATTTTTCTTAATAAATGACGAATGACTTGTGTACTCAAAAAATTCAAATTTCGGTTGATTAAGATCTTCTGCGCCAGAAGTGGGACTTTTCCTCATCAAGGTTGTGAGCTCGAACGAAGCTAGCAACTTTTGACTCTGATCTCCTTTTGATTTACAATTTAGTGAAGCTGAAAAATGAGAATATAACAGGAAATAATAATTTTTTTGTCTTTTGTGTTCAAAAGTGTGGCTTTACCCATTGAAGTTATAAATTTCGATATGAATTATTCCATTTCGACTAAAGTTTTGATTTTTCACCCTGATCTCTTTGGAATTTGACATTTAGTTGGAGCATGTCACATGCTGCTAAGAAAATTTGAAATTTTCAATTGGAAAAGAGAATTGAAAAAAAATAAACTTGTGCATATAAATATCGTGAACTTCCAAAGTATTGTTTTGTTTTCAGCTTTTGACTGAGTTTTAACTCCTAATTCCGAACCGCAGGTGGATTGTTAAATGAAAATGCCCGTTAGCTTCCTTCATGTGTTCGTTTTTTCTGACAATGTTGTCTGTTATATGATCATTTTGCTTTTATAATTCAAAATTTCGTATTTTTGATATACGAAATGAAAAATAGAACCGACACAAAGAATTTACAACTTTTCGGTCAGAAAAGATATTCTCTAAATAAGACTGACTTTTTCTTATGAAAATTTTGATTTTTATCGGCATCGTCTCTTTTTTACCAATTGATTCTAATTGCGTTTTCGGATTTTTGACGTGGAACTCCCGCCAAAGTTAAAATTTACTCTCGAAAACTAGCACTGAATAATTTCAGAGTTTCGGCTGGTATAAATTTTTTCGAGTTCGTGAATTTTCCAATTAATTTTTTGCTTCAAGTGAAATTGTACACTTATCAAGGGCAGTAGAAACAAGTTTTTAGCATGAAACTTACCTCTATAAAATAATATCTAGAAGGAAGTGTGAAACATTTGGTTGTAACTATCTCGCTTTATTTGAATCAAAGTTATTCCTATAATTCATTCTTTTGCTTGATTAAATAATCACGCGATACCAAAAATTTGCAATTGTCGGTCGAGGGAGGCCTGTTCTTTAGAAAAAAATTTCTCTCATGAAAACGTGCAAAAGTTTTTCTTTGGAAACTTTGTTGCTTTTTCTTTTTGTTTTTAATACTGTTCTTTCTTTTTTTTGTTTTTCTTTCAACTTTCTTTTGGAAACTTTTCTCATGAATCTCCGTACAGAGTCTAAAAATATTTTTTTTCCGAACCAGCCAAGTTCTTAGAAATATTGACAATTAAGAGCCTTGAGGATTTAATACTAGAAAAACAAAATTTCAACGAAATTCGTGAACGACTCGATCAAAGTCTGCCGCCCACAAAATTTGCATTGCTCTACGGTTTGTCGTTCATTGTGCAATAAATGTACAAATGGCAGTCACTTCGCTTTTAGGCAAAATTTCAAAATTCAAAGATGATTCTCTATTTAAAATTGATTTTGTCCAAAAAATTTTTTTCTGTGAAAATTCGCACTCGAGATATATGAATTTTTTTGACTTAAAAATTTGGAATTGGTTTTTGAGGTCGAAAATAGAGTACTATTAAAGACAACCGCATTTGTTTCAAAAAGATTCTCTACTTTTCCTCTCTGGTTTGATATTTCTTTTTAAAAACTCCATTTTAGTGTCATTCTTAACATACTTTTCAGGTTGAACAAGTCGTTTTGACTCCATTTGAGCGAAATATCGAAATTTGGCGGCAACTTTGGCGTGTTTTGGAACGCAGTAAAATCGTCGTACAAATTCTAGACGCTCGCGATCCTTTACTCTTTCGCAACGAAGATTTAGAATCGTACGTCGACGAATTATCCGACGTAGAAAGATCGAAAAATTCGTCGCAACAAAGCGAACAAAATTCTAATAAACTTCACAAAATGAACGTCTTATTATTAAATAAAGCGGATTATTTGACGGAAAAACAACGTCAAATTTGGTGTAGATATTTTAATCAACAAAATATTCGGGCCGTCTTTTGGTCGGCTATTGATTTAAATGATGAATTTTCGAAAGTAAATCGCAAGAAAGATTCGACGATCGAGGAAGAAGTAGAGGATGAAGACAGAGAAATTGTAGACACTGAAAATGAAAACATAGAAAAAGAAATAAACAACTTAGATATACAGGAGCATGACGAATTTAAAGATAGTTTAAACAAACCGAATTTGATGGCCCGCGATCAATTGATCGAATATTTGAATAATTTAAGAACGCATATTTATGGTTTGAATGACGGTGAAATTCTAACAGTTGGTAAGCATTATTAATCGCAGTTTGTTTCTATTATTTCGTATAATTTATTTTTCCCTATCTCGAGGTATGGTCGGATATCCCAACGTTGGTAAGAGTTCTACGATCAATAAACTTTTGCTACGAAAAAAAGTCGCCGTATCTAGTACGCCGGGCAAAACTAAACATTTCCAAACTCTACATTTGGATCAGGAAAATTTACTTTTATGCGATTGCCCCGGTTTGGTCATGCCTTCCTTGGCCATGAGTAAAGAACAAATGACTTTGTCGGGTATTTTGTCGGCCGATCAAATGCGCCAACACGAACCAGTCATCGATCTATTGTGTACAAAATTTTCTAAACGCGTCTTTGAAATTTTTTACGGTTTGACGTTGCCTAAACACGAAGGAGGGGAACAAGAGGTGAATGAAATAAAAAATTGAAATAAAAGGCTTGTTATCCTAGTGAAATGACAAAAAATTAATGCAAAAGACTAATTTTTATCGCTTTTGAGTATATGTAGTTCGGCGGCAATCAGCTTTTTCGGAATCGAAATCAGGTCAATCCCAGTCGGGATTGCAAATAAAACGATAGGTTTTACTCAAAATTTATCGGCCCTTTCAATTTGCATACTGTTAAATTTGATTTTGAAATCTTTTACATCAAGCTGTTACGATAGAATTTTTTCTCAAAATATTGTTTATGCTCACAAATTTTTTTTTCATATGTGACATATAATTCAAGAGAAAGTCGTAAAAATATTAAATTTTACTCGCTTTCCACCGCCATTATTAACAAGCATTCGGAGAAAACGAATTTCAGAATCTTGGCATATCAGCGGTTTTAAATACGTTACTTGAATTTCGCAAATACGAAGATTTTTTCTGAAAACCGAAATGAATGCCTATTTTTAGCAAAATTCTGCTCTTATTGTATTTGAGCATGATTTCTCTCTAAGCATTTGTACTCGTACCCGCGTACCTGTTGTCTTTGTTTAAAATTTGCAAGAAATTGAACAACGAAAAATTCAAGTTAAAATATTATCTAGCTTGTTTTAGAATTGTCCATGGTGATCCAATGAAAAGTATTTCTAGAACATCTACTATTTTAGGAAGTTCAAGTTCTTGAATTGGCTTTGGAGAACTGGAAACACGATTGTATTTACATGAGAGTGGAAATTATTTATCAGGCGACCTCATTCTAAAATCATCAGAATCTGATTCGGTATTCTTCAGATTTCAGAAACATATGATTAGTAGTTTCATACTCAAATCGATCGTTTTCAGATGTTAAATTGGACATATAAAAGCTATATATACAATCAAAAATCCTGTATCAAAATATTTTTTTTTGAGATCGATCGGGGTTGATATTCCGACCCACCCCTATTTATGAGCCCTAACTCTTTGAAACAATGAAATTCTAGTCTTTTTATTATTGATTTTTAATATTTTTCTGGCCAGGCAGGGATGCTCAGGGTCTCAAGTAGGAGCAGTGTTTTTTGCACGTGCTGTTTTGCACGGTGCAAAAAAATTCCCCAAAAAGTTTTGCGCGCCAAAAAATTTTTTTGTCACATGAGTAAATATATCACTTTTTTCACGAACTTTTTTCCACAAATAAAGAGGTCAAATTTTTTTCCACGCGTGTAAAATTTTTTGGAAAAAATCTTAAAAATCGGATTTGAATTTTGTGTTCATAAATCGTAATTTCTAGAAATTTTATCATTTAAAAAATTTTAAAACCAATAATTTGTTTATAGATTTGGCCGAAAAGCTATGAGCCAGAAGCGTAGAAATTTGCCAAAAATACTTCCATGAAGTTTCTGAATTCAATTTACGTTAAGAAAGGAACAAACGCTTCAAAATGTTTAGAAAGATGACGTGTTGATCTTTCTCAAAAAATTTATCAGGGAAAAAATGCGGATATTCATTAATTATAAATATATAATATTGAAAATCGCCAATTAAACATGAAATAATATGTTTAAGACGATGAAAACTGTTAAAAATCCGTGAAAAGTGAAGGTAGACTTGCTAAAAGCTGCGCCTGAGCTTGATAATAAATAATTATGATAATTAAAGCTATTCGCGCTAGAAAATTTGGAGATTCGAACCTACTAATATGCACCAAAATGCATCTTTTCTATATAAAAACCCCAAATTTGTTTTTCATATTTGGTAAATATTTTTGTGCAGTGCAAAAAATCTGAAAAAAAGTTCACGAGTAAAAAAAGAGTGCAAAAAACACTGAGTAGAAGAGTTTACCGTTTACAAGTACGCATGAAATGCAATTTTTCATTTTGTTTTCGCAGAATTCTTTCGTCCACACTCGAGACCTGCTGACGTCTTACGCTTTTGTACGCGGTCTCATGAGCCCTAAAGGTCTGCCGGATTGTTCCCGGGCCGCTCGGGCCATCGTCAAAGATTTCGTCGCTGGTCGATTGTTATGCCGACAAGCGCCGCCCGACGTCGAACAATCTGCATTCGACGATTCGCATCGCGATTGGTTGAAAAAACCATTGATCGAAAATGAAAAAGACGTAGGCGACGAGAAAAAATCCAAGCAAGCTGGAGCAGGTACATAAATCCGTAATTCTTCTGTTCCATGGATTTTAATGTTTCAGAGGTCTCACAATAGGAATGCGATTTTCAGACTCATTAGTTGTAATGACGCGGTTTCTGAGAAATTCAACCTATGATAAGCGGTAAAGTAATAATATTTGGAAATGAGATATTTTGAGTTGTTTTACATGCCGAGTATCATGACAGCATTCATTGTGCATAAAAGTCAAAATTCGCAAAAATTCACTCAAAGGTTTGGAATTTTTATATTTTTTGACATTTTTCTGTCTGTACACGTGTCTCAAGATATCGCGGCTCAGAAAAGACGTGACCCCGTAGCCGAATGTTCATTACATGTAGAACCACTGTTTTTTTTGTACAACACCCCTTTGTACTTGTACAAAAATTAAAGTCAAAAGTCTTTGTACATTTTAATTTTTCTTTGTACAAAAAAAATTTCGTTTCGTAAATACTTTTTAGTAATCCTGAACCCAGTGATAACGTTGGTTTGAGATTTTTGAGCACTGAAAGGACAGGGAGGAAATCAAAACTACAAGAGAATTTATGTTCAAATTTTTTATCAGAAGTAAGGTTAGGATCAGGAATATTTTCAGGTTTGGTAGAAATAGAGGAAAAATAATCATTTAGCAAATCAGTTATTTATTTATCAATAGGACTGATGGCAATTATGTCTCTATATTTAAGATCAGGAATACCTAGATGCAGAAAGTTTACTATTCACATACTGATAAAATTAGTGTAACTCTCCAGCTTCAACAAGATTCATCTCTTTCATTATTTGATGTCTTTTAGTTTCTGATCTCAATTTATTTCTAGGTATGCTTGGATGCATTCAGATTTTCTTGTACAGGCCAGGTTGCCATGTGCAACTTGGGGAAAAATTTTAGTGGCACAGATAGATTTTTGGTCGCTCGCTCTAAAATCAATAAATAAGCTGTCAGGAGCTAGCTTTCTTAAACCTCATTTGATTCACGTCGGTTTTCAACTTTCAAAACTCAATTTTCTGAATTTTGGAATTTCGAACATCAGGATTCAATTTTGTATGCAGCTACGAAGACAACATTGGCAATAGCTCGAGACTGACGTACATCGTTCCTCCTGGAGAAAAAAATCTTTGTACATGTACAAAGATTGTCAGAATTTTTCTTTGTACAAGGGAAAAAATTTTTGTAGAGTACAAAAAAACAGTGTAGAACACCATGCTCTATTGTGCAGGTATGAAAAAATTCTCCACCCTTTTTATGCTTTTGTTACGTGTCAAGAACGAAGTCCAAATAAACTGGAAAGTCATTTTCAGCCTTTTCTGGGGACTTTCCCACAGGATGCCCCAGAATTTTTTCCTTCATTACTGTATCACTAATGTCCAACGTATTGTGCTCAAATTTTTATCAGATTTCTGTACCATTTTGGGGCTTGTAGGTGTCTGCGCATTCTAAAAGTTGGTACATAAATGCTGTTCAGTGCCAATAAATATGCCATCAAGAGGATGCAATAAACATTGAAAACGTTCAGATTACACGAATAAAAAGAGAAGATGTGGTTCGAATCACTGACACATTAATTAATCTATCTACAATAGTTGTGCAACAGAATGTCGTGGAAGAGATGCAACAAAAATTCCTCTCTTTATGAATTTAATTGAAAAAATCGAAGTTGCGAGTTTTATGTTAGAAGGTTAATAGCGCCTGTCTGACCCGGGCCTATGTTATTAGCTTTAAGAAAGTTGTCTGCAGTTTGAGGCACCCTGTTTAACATCAGGTGAAGATTCTCTGAACTTTATTGGTCGGTGACTTATTCAAATTCACAAAACGGTACACAAATCGGATTAAAATTTCAACACGATACGTTTGACATTAGCGCCTACAAAAATTAAGAAAAATATCGCGGGACATCCTATGAGGAGGTGCCTGGAAAGGCCTCAAAATGACATTTTCAGCTTTTTTTCATACCTTTTTTTGACGCTTTGAAATAGGGTAAAGAGTTTAGAGTACGAGATTAAAAAAGTTATCTCATAGTTAACAAATTATAGAGGCTTGTCTCCTGCATATAATGAATGTTTCAAGTGTAGACAAGGTACTTTATTTCTTGTCTACACTCTGATATTTGAATCGCATGTAGATGATAGAAAATGCAAAAAGTTAGAGAATTTCACCTATAGTCTGTTTTTTATAAAATGCTTCCAAATAGAAAAGTGACACAAATCAGTACTGTCGTCAAAATCGTTTACGTGGATCTCTTACTGTAAAATTTTCTGCTCGAAAAATCTCTAAGGGTTAGATCATTATGCTCAAAAATTTCCAGTTCAAATACGTTATATTGTTTATCAACAAAGCGTGAAAATGTGAAATACTACTTGCTTTCTACTTTTATTATTTAGAAGCATTACAAGAAAAACAGACTATAGCTACGCGAATTTTGACTTTTATGCCAAATAAGTTTCCGAACGATACTCAGCATGTAGGCACAAGATACCAGATTTTCGGATATGATTAATTTTGAGCTTGTCATAGTCAAGGTCGAACTTTTCACTGCATCTTAAAAACTAATTTACTAACGAAAATAGTCAATGTAAAATGTGAGACTTTCCATTACAACTTCAGTGGATTAAATTGTCGACAAATTATCACCTTGTATCAATCAAACAGTCATTTGTACGGAAAATTAACATTTTTAGCATCCGCATCGTCACAAATTTTAAAAACGTTACAAAAACGTCATTTATTGGAAGATGAAGGCGGCGTTCAGGGCGAAATCGATCGAACATTCTTCGGTTTGAATAGCATCAGCGGTCCGGCTCACGTGGTGAAAGCTTCGTCGAGAAAACCGATTTTGATCACATCGGATGGAAAACCGCCCAAAAAGTTGAACAAAAATCAAAAGAAGGATAAATTGAGGCGAATTTACTCCCATTTGGATGCGTGATTTATGTAATTTTGTGATGGGGAAACAAAATAAAATTAATAATTGCGGTAAACTGCTGAATGTAGGAGTGTATGTTAGGTCTCAACGCAATATATTTATACATAATGACGTCTGCATCTTGTAGATGACAAAAATCTGATTCTCTGATGCTAAAAAATGTTCCACATAAGTGTAACGTACCTGCTAAAGCAGTACTGTAAATATATAGCATACTGTATGTGATAAACATTTATTAAATATTATGCATTTTCGTATTTTATCGTCTCAAGGGTGTCTGGGATTCACACCCAAACATTCGTCTAAAATTACGTGAAGTACTTTATTTTGATTCGTTCACACCCCGGTAGCCCAATTAAGATGCCCCAATTAATTTGCACAAATGGCAGCTGGTCCCCTAGAACCTACACTAAACTACACATTCCACAGCTACCGTAATCCCCCGTAAAAATCATAAACAACACCTGCACATAGTAAAATACCTAAAAGCCCCGCCAGACAGTAGTCTCAAGTGTAACGGTAGTGATGGCCCCACAAAACATATGTATACAGAGAAACCGATACAGGAAGTATGCACAGAAGCACTGAGGTGTGGCCAAGCCCACCGTAGAAAGCAAGCGAAGCACGAAAAGCATACAGTACCAGGAAAGCATTAGAAAGGCGTAACTAAGTAAGCATAAAAAGCAAAGCCAGAAGCGACGATTGGCAGAAGAAGATGGACAGAAGCACGACCTCCCGCGACGCCCAGGGAGTGGCCAAAAACGTCGTATAAAAAGAGAAGCAAAGCGTGATGTTGTCATTATTGGTTAGAGTTTTTGGATATTGGAATTCATCGTTTAAAACTGCGCTCGTCCCTGTTTTTATATTTGCAAGCGGCCATTTGTACGAAAGCAACTTAAACCAAGGCCCTGTTCCTTATTGTGAATCAAGACTGCGTTTTCGTATTGTCGTATCGACGTCTCAAGCAGCCGTCGATTATCGTTAGTCCTATTGCCCGTATTGTACCGCCCGCGCCCCTTTGCTCGTCGTAGCGACTGTTGGTTAAAAGTAAAGTACTTCACAAATCTGGTCGTTACATAAGCACTGAAAATTTGTCGGCATACTGAGCCAATTTTCAACTGTTTTTAAAGAAAAATTTTACTCTAATAATCTTGTGCAAACGATTCTGATGCCAGTACTAATATTGGTCATTTTTCAATTTACTTGAGTTTTATAAAACACCAATTTTGGGATACCTGCTGTCACACGAGACATGAATCTTTCTGTCCAACAAGCCTTAACGTTTTTATGTTGATGTATTTGAGATAGAATGTTTGAGGATTTAGCTCTGGGGTATTCCCAAAAGAGTGATGGTATATGGTGTCCAAAAAAATCGAGAATCTTAGACAACTGTTAAACAATGCGGATGCGATTCGCAGCGGACAGGGAACCTACATAAAACCAAATTATGTAGTGACATGGTTTATCAATGTATTTTAGTTATCAATATCAAAAAGTGTATATCAAATGCCAACATCAAACTACCTGAATATTAATCTACATTAATCAATCTGTAATCAGTTTTCGATACTTTGATATCGCACCAATTTTGATTTGTCACTCAAATTCATTATACAAAATATTTATTATAATTGCAAAATGTAATCGTAAAAAAGCTTCTCTAAATCCATAGAAATTCGTGAACATGTCTCAATAGTTTATGGATTAGCTAATTGTCACTCTTTCTCTGGAGTTTTTTATCTTTC
The DNA here is from genome assembly GCA_963922205.1 of Romanomermis culicivorax. NCBI lineage: Eukaryota > Metazoa > Nematoda > Enoplea > Mermithida > Mermithidae > Romanomermis > Romanomermis culicivorax. The sequence continues at coordinate 45,299 of CAWUHX010000516.1, forward strand.
GAAGCTCTTGTTGTTTTTTTGTTTTGCTCCTTTAAGCCATACGAAATTTTCATTTAATATATCTTTTTGTCTTCTTTTGTTTTTTCATAGTTGCTTAATTTCAATATTTTTACACGAAATTTTAAAAAGTTTTGACGTAAAAATGCAAAAAAATCCTGGACAACGAAAATTCTGCTGGGGTTCAATCGGGTTTCTTCCCGTGGTCAGCCAGTATTCTGGATGCAGGACCATCTAAATCCGAACATGCAATGCATCAAAATGAATTTTCTTTCTTTCGCTATGGTGTCATGTGCCCATCAAATCAGCAATGTCACGTGATTCTCTTTATGTTAATGCTTTATTATTTTGATCATTTTGTTATTTTCATTTTTGTTCTTTTTGCCTACGTTTTTGTTCATGCATTTGTTTGTCCAGAGTACGCCCCATTAGCATGAGTTCCTCAGAGGGCACTCCTTGCTCACAGCTATTTCAGTCGCATCGCATGCCCTTGAGTCAACAAATCGAGCGTCGCTCTTGCTTTCATATGTTTTGCACAGGCACCAAGTCGGCCCCAATGCTAAATGTATTCGAACTGGGCAAGTGCCTATGTGCACACAGGCCAAGATACCTTTGCGGGCATTGGCCTGGGCGCCGTAAACTCCGCCCCAGTCTTACTGTAGAGGTCAAGTACTTATAATCGCATGTTGCACCGTGTTATCATCCACTTTGGACCTTCGCATTCTTCTTTCTTTCTTGGCCTTTTTTTGTGCTCGTCTTACTTTCGCTTGGATTGGTTCGTCTTCTTATCAAGGTCCGTCTACGTCTTATTGTATTGCCCTTCGCGTCGCGCAGTTCATTTGCTTATTTGTACCGTCGTCTCTGTACCGGCCCGTATTATTGTCATTTAATCGCCCGTCAATTATTTCGTTGAATAAGGTGTATTGGTCGTTGGTTTAGCAGCCTACCTAGCCGATTCCCGTTAGCATTAGCCAATTCCCCGTCCTAGCTCAGCTGTCTTTTGCGACCCACCTTTCCACATGATTGTTGCCGTAGCCGTCTCCCCTGCTGGACTAGGTAAGTTCCAGGGTGTATCAGTGCTAGGGGCAGTTAAGGGTAGTCCCTCTTGAGTAGGTTCTCGTCCCTAGCTTCCACTCATTCATCAGCAATACCCACTCCCTAATGTCGGGTCAAAAGGGATCCTTTTGGTTCACAATCAGGGGTCCAAATGCCCAGGTCATCTCACGGGTGGCCCTGTCCATCGTCCACACTGACTGGACTAATATTGATCACACTAACCTGGTGGCGTTGTCCTTACCCTACAGTAGTAAAACCCCAGAGCAACACCACAGTACCTATAGTCCCTTCTATAGCCAGTACTCAATGGGTTAGGTTAAGATGTGGGCACAACAGGGTAACCAACACATCAGCATCAGGCCCGTGGCCCCATTTCACAGGACAGGTCTCCCCCATGTGCACACATCCGTTTTATGTGACAATGGCTAGACGAATATTACCTATTTGGCGCTTTTCCACAATTTTCGTACTAGGTGTCTATATGAAGACATAAAATTAGATTAAAATGAAATCATCAAATGGAAAGATTGAAAATTTTTGTATAAAATTTCAGATTTCGTAGCTCCAGTTTCCGCTAGGAAGTAATTCTTCATCTTTGGATCCACAGTTTGTCATGCCCTATGCATCGCCCAATAATAACTTACTGTTTGCAGAATACTGAGTCTAATAATATATTCGAAATGGTGGGGGGTTAAGGCTCCTCAAGCCAATGCTGGTCTTGTCTGTGAGTATTGAAAATCAACTAAGATTGGCAGTAGAGATAGCCAGGGATCGACCTTAATGCACGAACTTTCGACCAACTATCGTATTTAGATAAGACCTTCCTAGGTGAGGCAGAGAAAACCCAACAGAACTCAATTCTGAATCTCTGAATAAGAACAAGTCGCACAAATCACTGAGTAGTCGGTTTCTCGATTTGAGTTAATACCAATAACGATATTTTGGGAATGAGGAGGTTTCTAGATTTTACCTTGTATAAAACTTACGTCAGTCTCCTACTGCACAAGTAGTCAAAAATGAAATGTAAAATAAATGGTTGGAACCCGAAGACAAATCAACACTAGTAGTGCAAGCTATTTATTTACCGAATTGGACTACAATAATTACCATAAAATATGACCAATTCGGTCCGCGAGCCTACAATAACATGCATTGTTATCGAACTATTACGAAAAGGCCTAAATCGATGATTAATTACCCCCTCCCCATTGTATTAGATCATCTTGCGATTGTCTGCACCAGGATACCAAGGACAGTGAGAACCTACTCAGTCCCTCACCAGCCAAAGTATAATTGTATAGCATGACATGACACCTGCATTTCACTCTAATGCCAGAGGACACTGACACCAGAAACCATACAGATAGAGGGATGGGAAAGAGTCACTGCAGGTGTTTGAGGAACTGTGAGGTAGAACGTAGGAGACTCCTGAATGGCTCTACAATGAGCAAGGCTGATAGTGCTTTAGCGGCAACGCCATAGCCCCAGATGGCACTTCATCCACACTACTTAATTAGAGCACACTAATGCAGGATGCCATATGGATGGGGGTTGGGTCCTGGCCACTGCTTCGTGAGGTTGGAGAGCAAACGTCCGAGTGGGTCCCCAGGCACCAAATGTTTCGGGCAAGCGAAAAGTGGCAATAGCAGCGTCAAGGATGACAGCAACTGAGACAGTGGCCAAAAGACCCATCAACAGAATTTCTGGGGCCAGATAATGGCTCAAAAAATGTGTGCGGAAAATTAGTATTTACACAATTAACACATAGGGAGATGACAGAAAGGCTTACATCAGTAAAGAAATTGAAACGAGATAATCAAGAAACAAAAAAACAACATTTTTCGAATTGGGGAAAAATCAGCAGTGACAGTGATCGCCGCATTGATTGGAGGAGTACGATAGCGGCAGGGGCGGTCGTTGCGACCTGGATTGCGTTGATTGTTGTGTTGGTCATAGTGATTGTTTCGGTTTTGGTTGTGATCGCGATGGCTGCAACAATATTATTTTTGCAAAGTGTGCACAAAAAATTCTACAATAAAGCAGGGTGTTAACAGTTATGATGTTAGTTCTCGTTTCTTCTATCTTCCAATTTACCATCATCTCATAAGTAATGAACTAGGCATGCACTAATCAATCAACAAATTTTGATTCAGTTGAATGGGTTCAAGCTAAAAGTATCCTGAATTCTTTAGTTCCCGCTGGAGAACAATCAAATGAAAAGAATATTTTGCAGTAATGCACTTTCAATCTTTCTTAACAGAGATTACTCACTAGATCTACCAGGGAAAACGGATGTCTAGAAATAAGGCAGGATGAAGAATTTTTGCACAATCCTTAACACAAAGAAGCTGAACCATACAGTGATAGAAAATTAGGTAGCTTACTTTGAAAATATCGAATCCAGCACCCAGTCAATTGCGAATAACTGCAAGTGATCCATGGTTTTTTTGTCAACTTCCACACTGTCTGCATCCAATGGTCTCAGGTTTGTCCAAATGAGTTGCTTTTCACAGGATTTTGTTTCTTGTTGAAAAAATCGTCTTATATAAAATAAGCCCGAAAATTTAAAAGAAGCAGTACAAGCACACATCGTCACTTAAGAGCATTATTGAAGAAAAAAATATTATGATCAAGGAGATTTTTCCCAGGATCCTGATGCTCAGTGACAGTGATATGGATTGAGGTAACAGTACGGTAGAGGTAATGGTGGAGGCATAGGGATATTATTGCTTCAAGACGTCGAAGAAAAACAACCAGAGGAATTAGCGACTATCGCCAAAGGTTTGTCAGTAGCTAGTTCAACGTTTTAACGAAAACAAATTGCATAATTTGTCACTAACGAAGTGACATTAATAGTTATCGATATCTTGAATCAGCGATTTTTTCTCAATCTTAAGTAAAATTTCGATTGGATATTTTGGACTTCCTCATTTCCTCTCCTGTTTTGAGTGAAATTATGCATTTTGAAGTTTCATTCCGAGTCATGAATTTTCGAATCATTACGATTTGGACGAAATTCAATCATGGAGAGAGTATTTTTGAACTGAAAAATCACAATTTTTAATCAAAGTTCATCCATCATTGAAAAGATTTATCGTCAACAATAGCTTTCATTGGATCAAAGGATGTAAAGTATGTTCTGAGGTTCAATGCCTAATACCTACAGTAATTTTCTCGGTATAATCAAGTTGGTCAGAATATTCTTTTCTAGCATATTCGGGAATCATATGAGAAAATAAGGGCCACAGTTCGAGAAATCTAGGTTTCCCATCAACATAATACAGTCGCAATGAGAGAAGCAAATCAATGAACTGAATCTGCTCCGCATTTCTAAATCTATCAGCGATAATTCCAAATAACTTCCTCTTTCCTGATGAACAAATACAAATTCTACCGTCAACATTCATGTGATTTATCGTTGCACCGAATTATAGAGGAAGGTAATTTTTATCATTGCTATTTTCCGTTAGCACTTCCGCTTTGCATAGTATAAAATAGTTAGGCTGTGAGCATTAAATAACATATTCCAAGATCGGAACAGCCAGGATTTTTGTTGGTATTTTATTCGTAGCATTCTCGTTGTCGGGAGCACTTGCTGCTCAGCAATCTGGTAAATTCACATTAATTTTTTTCTCCTTCGGGATACAAATTTGAAGCAACCCATGATTTATTCATCATAGGCTATTTAAATTCCGATGGAAATTTTGTTGAGAAACTTCTGATCAAAAGAGTTTATCAAAAGAAAGTTTTTGATCAAGAAGTGACTGGAAAATGGAACTAAGATCTCTCAATCATGTAGGTTGTACCTGAAGAACCCGAATTTTCGGGTATAGTAGTCATTTATCGGTATACCTCTATAGTCTGTTTTTCTTGTAATGCATCCAAGAAATGAAAATGGAAAGCAAGTAGTATTTCAGAGTTTCACGATTTACTAATAAACAAATCATCATATGGGGCTGGACATTTGTGAGCATACTGACCTATGCTTTAACAATTTTTTGAGTGAAAAATTTTACAGTAAGAGCTCTATGTAAACGATCTTGACTGCGTTACTGATTTGTGTCACTTTTCTATTCGGAAGCATTTTATAAAAGACAGACTATAGGTTGGTATATTGTGAAGTAGGCTTCATTATACGATGGCGATTTTCTGAAAAAGAGTGTAGTCGAGGATGAAATTAGAAGCTTTGATATCTAACGCCATCTAGAATATATCGTCAAAATCCAGAATGCATCAAATAATGGAAATTATTTTATGAAAATTCTATAATTCAGTTTGTGAAATTTGACAATTGCAAAAATCTAACATAACTGATCATATTTTTAACATGCATAACTAAGCATTTATCAAAACACAGCTTTTTGGGTCATGTACCTCGTGAGTTTCTGCCAACAATTAAAGTTTAACATAAAGTAACCCATTTAAGTCAGAAAATGACATATAATTTTTGGGTCATTCAGTATCTGGGGAATATGAAGCATATTAATACGAAATGTATGTATCTGGCTTGTAAAATCTAATTATCTTGAGAAAATAGCTATTTTTTAAAATTTTAGTTCTATGATAAATTTACAAAAGATCAAAATCATCAAATGTACATAAGTTCAGACTTCTTCGTCATTTTCTTCTTCAATTTCGTTTTCTAAAGTAAAAATTTATCTGTGAATTACAGATTTCATAAGGGAATACAAAGATATACCTGCCCGATCTATCCTTTGACGAATTTTCTTCCGACCTAGGTGCAGCTCGACATTTGCATGAACCTTTGTGGGATTGGTACTTATATTCCAAATCCGTTAGGCCTTCTCGGATTCTTCATTATCTAAAAGTCCTGCCAGGGCTCGAAAGTCTAATAAATTAGTCAGTATTCACATGAGTTATAAAGTTCAATGCATTTTACTTTGTGTTTGGATCAAAACGTTATGATCGCCGAAATTTGCAATAAGAAAACTGAATGTTTCGGGAGCGAGCTCACTAGTGCATCGATCGGGAATCTGGAAAATTGATTGCCTTTTGTATCTAACATGATTTCATTTATGTATTTTGAAAAAAATCTTCCTCGAAATTCCAATTTGAATGAAAATTTTCATTGTTTTGGCACAATATATGTACTTGGAAAAGTAGAGCTTTTGGGTCAATTAATGAGCTCCAGAGAATAAAAAACTATGAAAATTTTCACCACTTGAGTTGCATTCATGTGAAAGAAAGCTGATTTGTTTCCATATCTTACACTGAAAAAGTTCTGTGAAAACTCTGATTGTTTTGGAAGGTTCCAAATAAAAAAAATTTTCAGACTTTCAAGCCCTTGAAAAAATGACAATTAGAAAATTTTAATTTAAATGTATCACGAGGAAAGAATATGGTCTGAGCTTAAAAAGAAATTGTGAAAACAAGTGAGAGTTTTCATTATACTGGCAATCATGAGTGAAGAGCATGATTCTTAAGCTTTGCTTGTTGATAAGAAGGAGAAACTAAAAAATTAAATTGATTTGGCACAAATTGTGAATTTGGAAAATGGAGGATTTTTTTGGTTCAACCAGGAAGGAGATTCAAAGAAACTGTGAAAATTGTCATCTTTTCAGTAAAGTTAATGATGAAAAAACTGAGCAATCTGAGTATCTATCACAAATCCATCATTCAGCTGAAAAACAAAAATTGTGAAAATTTTCATACCTTTTGGAGCATATTTGGAGAACAGACGATTCTTGTTTGAAATCTACTCTCTAAGAATTGTATGAGAATTGGTTCTTTGTCAATGAATCAATGATTTTCCAATGCCAACCAACATGAAACCAATGATAAATTTTTTTATTGTTACCAATATATAATCGGGTAAACATGTGTCATTGAGTTTGATAAAAATTTGATCTGCTATTTGAGAGAAATAGGAGATTTGAATTTGGAACAATACAGTCCCCTGAATCCAACATCGACTCGACTGAACTTCTGGAAAAATGTATGGACTTTTGAAGATAACTCATATGTATAGACTATTGAAGATAATTCATAATAGAACACTGTAAATTGTTTTACTCTCATCGGAACACTGCTGAATAATATTTATGGGTGTATTCAGCACATTAGGAGATATAGTCGCAAGTGCACTTTGCACCATTTGTTCCTTATCGATTGGATATATTATGACAATTGTGTAATCATTGAAACAGCATTGCAAGTTTGCACTTTTTAAACGTCGCAACTGACTTTTCAGTTGCTCATCCTGGAGAGAGCTAATGTATTTGAGTTATCCATTCAAGCGAATTCATTCACTTGTTCATCGGAAATCATGATTATGGAAAGATGGGCTCCATCAAAGCTAACCAAATTTGATAAATTAGGCAAAAAATAAACAGTTCGTTGTCACCCATTTAGGTTTAGTACTGATGATACATCATTGCGATTATCCTGTAGACTCTCCATTGCTCATTGGCAAAATGATGTGAATGCCGAATTTGGATGAGGCATGCCAACAAATCGGGCAAAGTGTTCCTCTGTGGTGAACATTGGAAACCTGAAATTAGAAATTTTAAGTTTTTTAAGTTAGCAATATAAAGTTTTTTCCAAGCAATTTTGCAAAAAAAACAATGAACGCCACCTTTCAAACAAATGGTATAAGCCTCACTTTTCTTTAGGCTTTAACCAGCATGTGGTTTCAGTTTCAGTGCAAAAGTGCTTTTGCACTTGGTGAAGGCTTTTTATTTCTTTTGCACTTTTGCTCACACTTTCAAGCCAAATATCCTGGTTTAATAGTGCTTGTAGTAGTTCCAACAGCTCTTCTTCTGAAAGATCCCGAATGAAGGATGAATGGTAAGGCTTTAGATCATTCTGCTTTGCACTAGTTTTCATTCCCTTGGGCTTTCTTTATCAGTGCGAGTTTCAAATATCAGCAACCATGAAAAACAATTGTATGGTAATGAGGCTATCGACAAGTAAAGATTCATGTTCACTTTGTCCTGGAAAATTTGTGAACCATCAGAATATTCAAAGGACAACTACATTCACATGACAAACTTTTCACACTAGAGTAGCCACAAATAAACTTAGAATTTCAAAAAATTTAAATCTTCATGAATCCTTCATTATTTCCTTCAATGAAGTCTTTCATTGTCAGGAGTAAAGTATTGAGCCAAAACACTAAAATATGAAAATTACTAGATATGCAGTCATTGCTGCCATAATAGCTAGTTTTACACTGTGGGATAATTGCTTTTGAGTTCCAAATGAAGTCACTGAGACTTTCACAGTGATGGATCGCTTGTTTGTTTCATTGATAAGGAATGATTGGCACAGCTTTATCTATAACAAAGGTATCAAACAATAGACAAGTGATGAGTGGTAGTGGAAAGAATTATTATTGCTTTAATTTTTCATCTTTTATGTCTATAACATTCTTACTTTGTCCCCAAAGCCCAAAGGTGAAACGAGTTCACTGGACATTTGCATCAACAGGCCTAGTCGTCAGGCCTCTTCTATCGTTAATCCTTAATTTTAGAATATACTCTTCAATTGACATGTTTATAATGTTACATATTGTTATACCTTTGTAGACGTGAACTTTCACAATATCATAGCCACCTGGTAATAATTTTCTCCTGGCTTCATCATTCCGACTGACAAAACTAAGAGACGATTACATCAAATCCTCTAGTGAAGTCGTTGAAATAGCCATATGATGGGTAAACAGTTACTGTGAGGGGTGATATCAGCTCTACTAATGAATTATTAATGATCTCGTCTTGCAATTTTTGAACATGCAAGGTATCCACCGTTTGGATATCATATTCTCCTGGATCATACAAATCATCCAATGGCACTTCAAATATATCAACGTAATTATCTGTCAAATGAAAATATATCAATAAAATGGATCAGTGAAGCTATAATAGTTTATGGACTATTTTTTAAAAAATGCTATTACATTGAAAAATGACAAATATAAGCACTGCTCCTTGAGTAGTTCTCACAAAACTCTTACTCACAAGCTTCAAAAATAATGTGGCATATAGCTTAGCAGGAATGTTTAAAAAGTTGAAATAGCACTTGCAATTGCCACCAATATTTAAGGAGCGTTTCAAGAAAAAACAAAAAAATGAAAAAATTATCCTGGTACAGCAAAAGCTTCAATTAAAATTCAAAGAAGTTCACTGAACAGAAAAAATTTCTGAATAGGCACCTTTTCTTTCAGTCAGTATGTACAGTATTGATACTACCATTAATTTGGATAATATTCTGTATTTTTCATCTGATCTGATCTTTGATAAAAAGGCAGCATTGCTCAAAGTTTCATTAGCTTTTTTAGGGAAAGCTGGTATTTCTTTGATTAATTCGATTCTGGATTTTTTAGCTGGTGGACCAGCCGTCGGCTGAACATTCTCGTTGTTGATTAGTACACTGAGGTTTTCGTCATCTGAAGAACTAGATGTACTTGTGCTATCTTTTCGATATCTAACGATGGGTCTTTTCAAAGAATTGTTCTCCATTGAATGACGTCGTGGTAATCGGGAGCTCAAAGGGGTCACAGGAGTGGAAATATATTGGGCACAATGTCTGCAGTATGTAATAGTGATCCAGACATCACTGGCAATTGGGTTACAGATTGAACCGAATTTCCGATTGGTTGTTGTTGAAAAATACAATGTCTCGACATGAAAGAAATGAAGCTTTGAGTACTTTCGAGTTTTTGAGCAGGAAAGCAACCATCAGCTGCAACATTTCTTTCCCAAACCAGGATAACGACTGTGCCACAATACAATTAAAACTGAACTGCAAAGAACATATACTGATTATGAAAGTATAGAATGTTTGTCTTATTTCATCCATAGAATTTGTAAAGACTGGCTCTACAATTCAACACTAAGAACTTTGTATGATCATGCACCGTAATTTGACAATCATGCACTGTAAGATATTGAGATTTGAAGGGTTCCCCCTACATACCAAAAGGGGCCCTTGGATATTCATAAAAAATCCAAGAAAAAATTTTTTGGCATTAAGAAATTAAAAAAATAAACAAAGTGAATCAAGATGGGCAAATCTAGCAAGAAAATATTTTAGCTAAATTTCAGACTGTCAAAACTCAACAAACTCCAGTCCCTTGCACTAATCATGACTCAAAAATACTCACAAATCACTAATATTTCCTCCTGAGTTTAAACATTCTCACACTTTTGCAGTCAGTAATCTGCTAAAAATTGACAAAAAAACAAAATTTTTTAAGTTTTATGGCAGATTATAACAAAAATGAATCTTTTAAACACTTATTCTATGATTGTAGGTTTAAATAAGATTTGCATCGGGATTTTTCAAGTGTGTCACCATCAAGACGATTTCCTGCAAGATGGTAAATCAGACATGCACAGTAAGAATTTTTCAGGGGGTGGGTCCTCAGACTTTTCGTCAAGGTAAGAGTGGGGCGTGGGTGAGCGAAAAATTCAGAAAAGCTCAAGCATGTTTTTTATACAAAATATGCATTTGATTCATCAAAAGTGCTGCCTTCAAAAAAGTTCCAAGGGGTGTTTGACGATTTTTTTCAGGCTAGATAAGGTGCAGGTTTTTAGGCAGTAGGGATCACCCCCTACCACTATGTGCATGTGTGCTGTAAATGTGAACTTTGATTAGTTATGTCTGTAAAAACAGCTTACATTATAAGTTATTTAATTAACAAATGCTATTTTAATTCCTGATTTGAATAATGGTTCAAAGCTGGCTTTTTCATACGCAGTACACTGCTGTTTTGGCCATGCAGAAATTTTTTTGGGCATTTTCTATACATAAACATTTGATCGATGCAGTGTACATGACCATATTTTCTTCTCATTTTTTAGTCGTATCTGTTACAGACAATTAATGAAAAACGGAGCCGGCCCGTACATTTTGTATTTTCTCTATCGTTTGTATTGCTTTACTTGCCAAAAATCATACAGAACAAATGAGGATATTGTCCGTTTGTGTGGTCAGATAACAGTATAAAATACAACAGATAATTTACAACATCATAGGGCTTTGTCTGTTTTGCATGGTCTAACCATTACTGCATATTATTGTGCCTGTGCAATTTCGAATTGTAGGGCGAATGAACAATGCTCATGTGTGAATGAAGTATATGAAAAATAGTGCTGTTGTCTTTGATGCATTTCACACAGAACACAAGGGAGCGTTTTGCTTGCTTATGGCTGATTTCACTTGAGAATGCCTGCATCCTGTTGCGTCTCAGTTGCGGACGGCGGCATCTGAATCACGAGTGGCTGCGTCTATTTTGTTGATGGCTTTGTTTCATTTGTGGATGGCTGCATCTCACTTGCATATTGTTTGCGGATTTCTCACATTTTGCAAAGTTTGCAAAAGGCACCTTGACCAGAAAACGAAAATTGATTTGTTTCTTACTTTACGCAACAGACCCCTTGGTTAAGAAGTGAGATTCTATTCTCGCTTTTTATGGATAGAGCACAAAATGAAAATTTGGAATTTGAGATTTCGATTTGCTTGTGAGGGGTATTTTCATGTGAGTGATTCCCAATTGGGTGATTCCAAAGAGCGATCGGGAATGTAATAGCACTTTCTTCATATTTTCCTTCTCTACCATAAATTTTTCTTTGAATGTATTTCTTTTTTCTTTCTTTCTCTGGATGTATTGTTAACTTTTAATCTCTCCTGATTCTTTCTTTTTTGTCCTTTTTTCACATTTTTGCTTTCTTTCTTGTTGCTTCTTCTATCTTGCCACTGTTTTCATGTTTTCTTTCTTTTTCTATTGCTTTTCAAATTATTTTCACTTATTCTTAATGTATCTATTTTTTATTGATGTTTTGTTGTTTTGTTTATATTTTTATGAAGATTTTCACACTTACAACGATGAAAGACTCAAGCTTGTCGAAATGCACAAGAATTATACAGGCGACTACGGTTATTTAAAATCACAACTTGTAATGTGCTGTTTCATAAGCAGAAAAGAAAAAATTGATGACAAGAAAAAAAATGAAAGAAAACAGAGACAAAAGATAAAAATGCAAAAACATGCATAAATGAAAACATTAACAATACATTTAGAAAACGAAATAAAAAAGAAATAAATATAAAGAAAAAAATAAGGTAAAGAAAGAAATATGAAGAAAGTGTTATTACATTCAAGATCGCTCATTTGGAATCGCTCCATTGGGAATTTGCTCACCTGGGAAATCGCACATTTGAGAATCGCTCACATGGGAATTGCTCAATTGGAAATTCGCTCACATGGGAATCACTCAATTGTGAATTTGCTCACTGGGGAATTCACCCACTCGGGAATCGCTCACTTGGGAATTGCTCACTTGAGAATCGTTTACTTGGGAATTGCTCACTTGGGAATCACTCACTTGGGAATAGACTGCTTGTGAGAGATGCTTCATGAGAAATCATGTCTCTACTGGTGAATTTTTTGTGGCTCTGATCATAAGTGACATTGGCCCTAAGAGGCACAAACAGTGCATAAATATTTTATGGAATTGTGGCTTTTACATGCATTGAATAATAATGTTGCTTTATTGATGAGATTGTTCCAGGAGTATTTGTAATAACATATTCCTTTTCACTTGTTGCATGATAGGTTATTAAGGATTACTTTGTATGCATTTTTGTATGCTGTAAAAACTCCTGCATGCTACTAGTATCACTTGATGTGGCCATTGCATTACGATTGAGCATGCAGACATGATATCCATCAAAGAAAATGAAAAAACAATTTATTCTCGATTATCTACTCGCAAATACAGACATTTGTTCATCAACAACTGCGATATTTTCTCTATGTGGTAGCAACGTTTGTCAGAAGGCTCCACATACAATCTTTCGGAGAGCTTGATGAAGAAAGCAATGCGATTATTCAAAAAAGGTCTGTCAAAAGTTTACTATACTTCATTTATATAATGATGAAAAAAATTAATCAACACAAATGCACATGGTCTTGACCACAAATTGGGAGCAGTAAAATTCATTGGATGAATTTTCAGTGAAATTTTTTAACTGTTCTTCTCAATAGTATGCTAAGTTTCCTGAATCTCTAACAATCTAAGAAATTTTTTGACATGTTGAAATAATATTAATATGTGTATTAACAGGCAAATGCTTCCAGTCCTCAGGTCAGCCCATTGCTTCCAGTCCTCAGGTCAGCCCATCCTAAGTCGATGGTGGCACTTGATTGGATGGAAAACTATTTCCATAAGACTTGCAAAAAACCTCTGGTCATTGGTTCCTTCCATGTTACATGACAAAGCAAGCATTGTACAATGTGCATCAGCAATTCTATCAATCAGAATTCGTTTCACATTCACAATTCTGTGAACTATGGTCACGATATTACAAGCATGTCGCAATTCCAGCGGTATGAAATTATACAATATTGCATTCTAATCCTTTATATAAATGGAATTTTTTCAGGAAAGTCGCTTTTCGAAATGTGACCTGTGCTCAGCTATTAAAGAAGAGCGACAACTGTCAACAACATCAATGGAGAAGCGCCAGTTGCTGGATCGTCTGTTTGTAGAGCACAATGATTTGCAAATGTAATTTTACAAAGCAACAACTAAGAGACTATTTCCCATTTCTCTATTCATTACGGAGAATGAAATTTTTCAGGGCAAAGAGATTAGCTTATTATCAACACGTTGACAAAGTCATTTCTGCTCCCAGCGATTATCTTCCAATTATTATTGATTCAATGAACCAAAGCAAACTTTTGGTTCCACGCCTTTCTGTGCAGAAAAAAGTAAATGTGGATACTAGGTGTCTCTGCATGCATAATAACGTACACTGTTTTACTGTATTCTCACATAGAAAATACACACACTGGGGATATTTGTACTTGCATATTTTACTCATCTATGTGGTTAGGTTAGAACAGCATCACAAGAAGTTAGCTGAACATTATACTAAATACACTATGATGTATTCTATGAACTAGGATTATCTTTAATAGTGGTATACTCCTACTATAAAAGCACCATTTACTTTTTTAGCTGCCATAGTCCATGGAAATTTTGCTGCTGGAGCATTCCATGTATTTCAATTTCCTCATGATAACAATCTCACCTGCAACTTTCTGCTCAAAATCCTCGTCTATTCCAAGCTGCTATCACCAGTTCTTTACTTACAACTTAACAATTTCTGAAATCGATTTTTGATTGGATTTATCGGCCATTTAGTTGAGAAACGAATTTTTAAACAGGCTTACATGTGCTTCCTAATGAAAGAGCACACTCATGACGTCAGTCAAATTGTTCATCAGGAGACTTTCTGGTATAAAGTTAGTTTCTTTAGGATATTGATCAACTTTTTTCTCAATATTCAAACGATTTTCTTCGAAAGCAGAACGTTCTCACAACGATTTTCTTCGGAAGCAGAACGTTCTAACAATGAAAGGTAAATTTTTGGCATAGAAGCCTAATCCATAATTTTTAGAAGAATCATCTTCATATCTCTTTGAACGATGGGAGATATGTTTAATACGTAAAAATTGCCCACATCAGATGCCTTTGGTGTATTTAACAACCAACTTGTTTGATGTAAAGTTATGGCTCAAACCACATTTGAATTATTTCCATGGCCACACTGGGCCACATGCTTTCCAGATACTCCTCGAGTCCACAGAACAGCCCACCTTCGAGTGGAAGTAATGGTCTAGTTCAAGTGAGGACTGGCAGGTTACTGGCAATGGCATTAGAATTTTCAAGGCAAGTTTACACTGTTTTTATGGTGATCATCCCAGAAAGAAAAACAGTAAAAATTTTCATGTCTCTGTAAAAATGTGAAACACTCAATGTAACATTTTCCTTTTATGCAGAGACTTTTGACTTGTAAAAGTGCAAGGAAAATATTTTACAATACCTCAGATGTCAGCCAGTGAAGATTCTGGCATGGCTAAGAAGACGTGATATTTAAAGTATGTAAATTTTAACCCTTTTTATGGTGAAAAGAATTAATAGAAAAACAGTGAGAATTTTCATGGTTCTGTGAAAATGTAATTCATTGAATGTTACAATTTTCCTACTTTCACTGAAGGACGTTTGATTTGTAAACAGAAAAAAATTGTGCAATACCTCTAATGTGAACTAATCCAGATTCTTGCTAATCTGAATAGAGGTGACATATAAAAATTGAAAATTTTCATACTTCTAGTGGTTATTAACAGACAATGCAAATTTTCACATTTTTGATACATTAAACATGACGTTTTCCCCTTTTAATTGGAAGACTTTTGCCTGACTCTTGTGTTAGTTTTCATACGTTATAGCTTTCTTATTGAGCACATGTCTTTCAGTCCTATCCGGAAGGAGAACCTGGGCATGTCACTCCATCTCCTGATAAGCTGGATGTTGATAGAGTTAAACACAGCATAGAAAAGATGATTGGTGATCCTACTGTCCGCGTTTTTTCCGCCGATCACAAATAATGGTGGCAGGAGTTTTGGGCCAAGTTCATGACTGATATCCTGGAAGTTCATTCATCAAAATGGTTTCTTCCAAAACTAGAAGAAATTGGACGAATTCGAGATGCAAAGAAAGAAGTAAACAAGCAACAAATTGATATTGACTTGCACAATTTGGCAGAAATTACGAACAATCCACCTATAAATGTAAGCATATTACAATCATCCATATGATTGATATTATCACAATAGCTTTTTCAGGTTTATACTGGCCATCAAAGTTACCCAGTCACACGACATGTTGTTGATGTCGAAAATATTGTTGTTACAATTGGCCAGAAAGTCGCAATTTTCCAACAATCACTTTGGGAATCATTTTCACTGCCACTCATTGGGCAGATTGAAGAAATGATCAAGGAAGATAACATCGAATGGGTGAGAGTTTGGTTATGGCGGGGCTTTCATTCCGGACACTGGCAACAGCCGAAGAAGCCGCATTATGAATGGATCACGAATCTTGTATGATTTTGAATTAACAAACAAAAATAAACTACATGGTGCTACAAAAAAATTGCAAGAACTATGCACTCAATATATTGAAAATGAGATTGAATACTAATTATATTTGTCTGAAAAATAAAATATCGTCTTTTTTTACAATAACTGTTCTATTTATAATACAATTGAGTTTGAGTAGAATATTTCTCCCGGTTTTATTAAAATTTCTCAAGATTTTAATTTGAATGTTGGATCATGACAGTTTATGAAGCAGATATAGAGTTTTTATTGAACTGTGTCTTAACTAATTTATGGATTGCAAATTTTCTCCCCACAACATCAAAAATCTGCACTAAATTTTAGTTCCATGAATGGCTCGCTGGGAAAATCTTGCAAAAATCAAGAATTCTAATGAACTACAATCATCAAAAAAATTTCCTGTTCAAAAAGTCAAAAATCTGAATGTCGTAACTAAGCCCATTTTTGCATTAATTTACAAAATGAAGCAAATCACTTTTTTATCTTAATTTGTTAAACATCGTTAAATTTCAAGCCATTTGAATTGTTTTAATCAAATTCAAAACATTTGGACAATGACGTTCTGTTTTCCTGCGCGAGGTTATTGAAATAGAATGCATGTACTAACTTGGTGAAAGTGTCATGGGTCCAGCTTTTTTGAGCCCTAACACCTTCATCAAATTCAGACAAGCAACGAGTGTCTCTACATCTCGGCAGCACCTATTGGGTGGGATTTGGGAATGGAACCTCCAGCTTGGTAACCGTGAGAAGTAGCCGCCAACTGCGCATCATTGGCTGATCACACTGCCCCTGAATTTAATGAGTCAGCAAAGGGCCAATGTGCCCTAAATTTCATCGTAGTGATCGACGTGGTCACCCAGGCTTGTCTTTCGACTTCCGAAAAGGTCAAAAGCATAATAAAGCAATAAATTTTTTATCGGATCGAGAGCATACATGCAATTGGGGGGAAGTGCTATAGGAACCTCCGGCAGAAATCGTCGGCTGGACAGCAAGCTATTGGGAGACCCCTCAAAGGGATTTTTCAGTCCTATAGCTAGCCATATGGTGGTCATAGGGAGCTCATACTTTCGGTCAGAAAAATACAGAAAAATGTCAACTTCGGAACAAAAAATGTGGTCTAAAACGTCAATTTTCGATATAATTTTCATTTCTATAGTCTGTTTCTTTCCAAATGCTTGTAACACAAAAATGCTGAAAGTATATTCTGTTTTTCTTGAAATGCTTCTAAATAATGATAGTGGAAAGCAAGTAGTGTTTCAGTTTTCACGATTTGCTGATAAAAAATATAACATATGGGACTGAAAATTTGTGAGCGTAATGACATAATCTTTAACATTTTTTCGAGCGAAAAATTTTACAGTAATTGCTCTATATGAACAATTTCGACGACAGTTCTGATTTGTGTCACTTTTCTAATTGGAAGCATTTTATAAAAAACAGACTATAGGTTGTCAATTAGCTTATGTTTTCATTTGAAAAGTATCGAGTTACTACACCAGGAATGTTTGCCAGAGTACCAATATAGGTTTCCAAAAAAACCAAAAACTTCCATAAATAGATTCTCACGATAAAAGTGGATCTTAGTTTAAAAATTAGGCTTTTCAACCCATAAGCACAAGGTGGCTGTCAAGTGATCATGGAACACAAATTAGTTCATATAAATCAAGTTCCATTATTCTTCGAATAAAAAAATTCTACACAGTAGAATCGATTCATATTTTCCGTCCA
Organism: Romanomermis culicivorax; assembly: GCA_963922205.1. Taxonomy (NCBI): domain Eukaryota; kingdom Metazoa; phylum Nematoda; class Enoplea; order Mermithida; family Mermithidae; genus Romanomermis; species Romanomermis culicivorax. Next base: position 63,012 of record CAWUHX010000516.1, read on the forward strand.
TATTCACAGATGATTTGTCACCACGTGAATTATGTCAACGACGTGAGGGCTGCCGCTGCACTGTGAAAAATGGTGATCAATGCACGGAAGCATTTTTGAATTGCATAAATACGGCCAATCCTGTCGGCGTCGCGAAATGTCCGGCCGGTCAACTGTTCACTGTTGAAAGTTCGAAAACCATTGTTGGAAATTGTTGGAGTGTGCGTGAATGTTTGAGTAAAAAGCTCAATAAATGAATTTGATTAATTGTTTAATTTTTAAACGATTTTGAATTTTGTATTCTAAAAAGAATAAAGGTGTTGGTAAAAAACTCTGCACCTCCTCAATGTATACAATCTGATATAACCAGTTTCAGCATAGTAAATTTACTTGCAAAGTATACCTCTTTGGGCTAAGACTGGTGAAACCTGCCGACTGGGTCTGCACCGAATTTCGTAATTCACTTTAATTCTGGTACGCTTAGTTCTATGTATGACTTGGGACACTCTTATTTCAAAGCGTATAAAAATGAACACCTTTTTTTCTTATTTGCTCATGAAACAACTTGTCGTTTTTAATAAGCATTGTCTCCCATAATTCTTGTAAACAGCATGCTCTATTTTCCAGTTAGATATTATTTTGTGATTTCTTCTTCATTCGTACCTACTTTTTATCTTAGTTTTTTGGTTATACTCTTATATCCTCATGTTTTTCTATTCTCCTGATTCTTTCTCTTTTTTGTTCTTTTTTCAAATTATTTTTTCTTTCTTCCTTGCTGCTTTCTCTATCTTGCTTCTCCTTTCTTGTCAAATTTTTCTTGTTTTTTGAATGCTTTTCCACCTATTTTCACATGTTCTTAACGTCTTCATTTTTGTTGACGTTTCCTCTCTCTTGACATTTTCTTTCTTCCAGCATTTTTTTGTTAATATTTTTTATGAAGATTTTCCCACTCACAACGATGAAAGACTCAAGCACGCCGAACAGTACAAAAATTAAACGGAAATCTACGGTTATTCAAAATGACAACTTGTAATGTATTGTATCACGAGCAAAAAAATGGAAACTTAGATGACAACAAAAAAGAAAATGAATGTATGCAGAAACAAAGGATGAAAACGTAAAAACTTACATGAACGAAAACATAAGCAATACACACACAAAACGGAGGCAAAAACATATATATACGAAGAAAAATACGAGGTGAAGAAAGAAAATACGAAGAAAGTGTTATTACATTCTCGATCGCTCGTTTGGAATCGTTCAATTGGAAATTCGCTCATTTGGGAAGTCGCTCAATTGAGAAACGCTCACTTGGGAATCACTCACTTGAGAATCGCTCACTTGGGAATCGCTAATATTACTGTACGGATGTCTGTTGCAAACTTCAAATTTTATTACAGCAAATAACTTTTATTGAAAAATATTATAAGAGAAGGTTAGCTAAGCAATTGGTGTCGCTAATTTCATGATCTTATTGTAGTAAAAAAATTTGGTTGAGCAACAAACGTAGCTAATTGCAGTAGCTTATTACAAGAATCTTTCTCATTCGAAATTTTGCCTCAATTCTGAAATCCGCCTGAATATGTGGAGCCTGAGTAATAACAACCTTTTTCTTTGAACGAATCCAACATCGGGTCGAGCTCATTTGGCCGAACTGAAAACTCATGATGATGATGTTTATTAGGATCATCACGGAATCGAAATCGTCAGATGTCACGCTAGTAAAAAAATAACGGTTCAAACGCTCAACATTTGCAGGAAGGTTGGTTCGTGACCAACAGCTCTAAAGCCCTATTCAGGAGTGAAAAATCACCCAATCTACGCAGGACAAACATTTTTGTTTTTTTTGTTCGTAAGCGCAATGGCGTAGTCAGGATTTTGATCAAATTAATGTGCAAGATTATGTTAAAAGACTTGTCGTTAGAAATGAGAAGTTTGGGAATCTTTGAGACATAGGTGGTATAATTTTCTAGATGCACTCAGGGTATAGGGTTTGTGGGAGGGGGTGTATCGCGAAAGACATTTATTAGACCTGGTCATTTATTGCTGTGCCTGTAATTTCAAAGTAAACGTCTGATGTACAAAAAAATTTTACTCCGAATTTTTACACATTAATCTAGTCTTAGTAGATTGTAACTATAAGATTCCAACCAGTTCCTCATAGTGGATAAGAAGCCCCTTATGTCCACTTTTCCTACTTCTGATAAGCCTTGAACCACCAAACGTAACCCAATGCCTGCATAAAGTGTGATGTGAAATTTTCTCAAACGAAAGCCAATGTTCATAAGGGCCACGCTCTGCCACTACAGCAGTATCACATGAACCACTTAAAATTTTTTTGTATCCAATCAACACCGATCTTGAACGATCAAAATTCAAGTAACAAAATTGTTAGACAAATTTTTGAATGTGATACCTACTTAAATTACAATTCATTGAAAGCTAGATTTAACTATTCTAGTTGTCAGATATGTTTGTGGACAATAAATCAATGTACTAATAGTTGGTGATTTCATTTTTGTTACATTAATTAGTAAGAATACATCAGTTTGTTCATAAAAATTTCAATTTTCCTCACAACAATATACCGTAATTCTCGTGTATAAAGCCAACTCGTGTATAAGCAGCACCCTATTTTTCGGGTCAATTCTTTGTAAATCACCTGTTGAGCATAGTTATTCATTGATAAAAGAAAAACAAAGAAAACTTCATTCTACATTTGAGATATTCAGTTATTATCGTATTTAAAAAATTAGATTTGTTTGGCAGTTTCCTCGTCGAGGTGGCGAACGAGAATCGTAAACATTTGTAGTATAGTACACACTAGCTAAACCAGTATAATTCTCTATTTTCTACTTAGAGTAAACTCCTCATGTCAACAACAATAGCAATAAAACTGTATACTTACTTTTCGTTTTCATTTTCGTTTTGTTCATTATTTTTGCATAAATCATTTTGCCTGCTTTGATCCAAAAAGGCGTTCTAGTTTAGTCTTCGTTTTGTTTTTGCTGTCAAAGAAAGTTGTTATTTTGGCCTACCTGACTCGCAGGTATTTATCCAAACTTGCCTCTGCTTATCAGTCCACCTTTCGACAAACTCCGAACTGGAGCCTCCTTGCCTCCTCCTTCTCGCCATCGTCTCATCTGCCCGACTACACACATCTTCGATATTGCATATTGGCATCGGCTGGCGTTGCATATTGGCATATTTTTTTTAAATCGGCGAATAGTTTTTTAGCTTATCTATTGGGAAAATTTAAATCTTAGGTCACTTTGGCAATATGTGATAATTGAAATGTTAACTGTAATGAAATACGACCGTTTCGTACGATGCATAATGCAATGATGATGAGTAATTTTTAACCTTGACCTGCTGAAAAAGTGTGCTCAAAATCATCCTATTCCCCTGGTGTGATCAACAATATCATGTTAAATGCTAGTGATAAAGTGTCAAAAACAATTTTGAGATAGAATAGTGTCTCACATCGACTGATCCAACAAGGATAAAAATTTGAGTCGTAGAGAATATAGGCATTATAAAATAAAAATGGAACTTATTGAAATGATACCAAATGATAAAACTACCATATTTTTACGATTTTCTGTCAGCCCATGTGGGACTAGACTGGAATCTCTAACAATGTTCGGTCCAGAATGTTCTATAATGAAACTTTCGTGCAAACAAATTTTGGTCGTTCTTCAAGTTACGAGCATTTAGTAAAAGACGGACAAAAATTAGTACTACGGTCCGAATCGCTAACACAGTAGGATTTTCTAAGTTATAACTTCACGTAGATTAGTCGAAATAGTTACCAGATGTTGAGTCCTATGTGTCATATGATTTTGCAGAAAATTGTAAATCCTTAGTTCTAATTTTATTATTTAGGAAGATTTCGACGAAAAAAACAAGAAACAATTGATTTATGGTGCAAAGAGTGTTACTTTTACTTGCATATGCGTCATACTTTGCATTGATTTAGGCTGATAATATTGCCTATGAAACATCGGCTGACAGTACCGGTAGGGCGGCAGATACTTCGGAAAACGGCAGTTCTCTGCAATCGAACTTTTAAACCTGACAGGAAGTTTTCAAGGAGCAGTTTCTGAGATCGAGCAAATCCTGAAAAGCATTTTTCCGCAAACTAGATGGCCAAGTCATCTTTGACTGTCAATCCAGATATTTTCTTATCTATTTTCAATAATCGTTGACAAAACTGATTTTCATTTTTCGCCCTGAATGTTGTTTCTTCCACATTTCTCATTTCACCAAAACAGCTTGTGCAAGCAATAGGAGATGTCCTTTCTCATTTCCATTCTTCATTCAAACTAAACAATAGAATAATAAACAAGAATGTCGCACGGCGAGTATATGCTTTGCACTTTATGAAATTAAATTTTTTTTTGAATCGTGATTCGATATGCTATAAATCGTGCCAGGGGAACCGACCAGTGATATGATTCGGTATTTTTACTGCCTGACACAACCCGACCTCGTATAATTTGTTATTCACAACTCCTGACGCTACAAACCTATATTTCCTCTTGATTGCGTTTTCTCGATTTGCTTAATTCCTCTTGTTCCACTTTTTAAACCTTCTCTTTTGACAATTTATCCAAGGTTTGGTATATTTCAGATATCTTTTAATGCCTATTGCTCGTGAAAAGTCGATTTTATTAAATTAACATGCTTTTTTTATCCTGATCTATTATTTTCTCCTGTTTCAACTGATAAACTTTTTTTTGCTTTGTTGTTTTGCCTCGTTGTTGTTTTCATTTCTTTTTATTGCAAATTTTGTTTATCGTTCTTGTTTTCTGGTTGTTCACTTTTCGTACTCCAGGTTTGCTAATATTTTACAGCCCTTCAATCACTTCCTCATTTTATGTTTTTCCATTGTAGGCTTTTTAGTTTCTCTTACTTCTCATACCTTTTGTGATCTCGAATCATCAGTAGTGTTTTTTATTAATCAGACCGTGCTCTTGACACCGGCGTTAGCTTACAAGATTCCATAAATGATACTTGAACATTCTGAATTTAAAAAAAAACGTTCTCATCAGATGCTTAATTTTATTAAGGGGGTCCGTTTCAGCAAAATATGAAAACATCAGAACATTTCACAGAAAATTTCATACGCTGTGACTTTAATGACGTTACCTTAGACAAGATATACAATGACTCGTGCCACGAAAATGTCAGTAAATACAATAGCTCCCTCGATTAACCGTCAGGTTCTAATAAAACGCCGCAAAACTGAATGATGATACGTTCTATCCTATAGTCTGTTTTTTATAAAATGCTACTAAAATGAAAAATGACACAAATATTAGGTGACTTGAAAATCCTGCACATGAAGCTTTTACTCTACATTTTATCACTCAAAAAATTTCTAAGTGTTAGTTGAGTATCGTCACCAAATTTAAGCTCCATATGACGAACGGCTTGGTAGAAAATGCTGAAAATGTAAAATAGTACTTGCTTTCCAGATTCATTATTTAAAAGCATTTTATAAAAAACAGACTATAGATAATGCTTCGACGGAAGTTTCGGTTGGAGCTATAACTTTTTGCAGAAAATTTACATCGAGAAGCCTTAATTTTTTTTATCTTACAACAGCTACAACGAATTGAATTTGGTCACTGATCATAAGCAGCAAAATCATAAAAACTGATTTCTTTTACTATTATATTCATCCATGAACAACAACATAATAGTTGTAACCGAAATCGATAGAGAACGAAATTACAGTAATATTCCTCAGATATACGACAATAACTGATTTTAAATGCGATAGTTTTGCATCACAGGAATAATTCCAGCCTGATTAGCGACGACAGGGCAAACTTGATCTCTAACGAGCTACTCCCCATAATGAGCAATATTTTTATTCAAAATGAGCATAAAAACGGGAATCGAACAAAAATTATAGTGGTTTCCTTAGTTAATCGCTCGAGTTTGAGACATTTATGTCAAAGTGAATTTTTGAGAAACGAATTTACATACTACAATTTCCAATTTTTCATTCTAAGCTTTCAATGCCTTCGAGTGTGGTATTTACCGTTTCGGCTCAATGTTACCCATTTTTGACGCTTCAGTCATTGATATGAAAAACGTTACATTCGACTACCTAACCGTAAATTTTGAATAATCAAGAAATAATATTAATTTGTGCAAAACTTTCATACCTTCAAAAGTTTCTAGTCTTTGAAGTTTCTCGCTTGGAATATTCATGGTGATGTAATTTTTTTTAGAAAACAAAAATTTATAGACATTCGCTGTTTTAAAAAGAACATGATTGATTGAAAACCATCTTCTGAATTTCTGCATGCACGTACATACATTTCGAGTAAATAACATGTTCGTTCCTAAACACAAACCTTCATTACAGAGGGAGGATTTGTCAAAAGTATGTTTTGAGGTTCATTGCCCAATACCTATAGTAAACTTCTTGGTGTAATCAAGTTGATGAGAATATTCATGCATCCGATAATCATACAATGGAATGTAACATACGATAATCAAGTCGGTTCGAAAAATGTAGGTTTCCACCAACATATAATACAGTAGCAATGAGAGAAGCAACTCAATGAACTAAATCTGCTCCGCATTTCTAAATCTACCAGCAATAATTCCAAATAACTTCCTCTTTCCTGATGAACAAATAAATATTTCACTAAAACTATTCACATGGATTATCGTTGCACCGAATTATAGAGGAAGGAAGTTTTGATCATGTGATGCTATTTTGCGATTGCACTTCCGCTTTGCATAGTATAAAATAGTTAGGCTGTGAGCACTAGAATCATTATTCCAAGATCGGAACAGCCATGATTTTCGTTGCTATTTTATCGCTTGCATTCGCGCTGCCGGGAGCATTTACTGCTCAGAAATCTGGTAAATTTGCATCAGTTCTTCTACTCATTCGTTATTCATTATAGCCTCCTTAATTTCCAATTAAAATTTTGTTGAGAAATTTTTACTCTGAAGTATTTCTCAAAAGAAAGTGTTTGGTCAAGAATTGACTCGGCAGTAGTTGCGTCTGAGCAACAGGATGTCTTTTTTCAAATTTTCGGGTGTAGTAGTTCCTTGTTAGTATATTTCCTCCAGGATCAGACGTGACATATTGTGAAGCTTCTTAAATGATTGTGATTTCCTGAAAAAGGTGGAGTCGATGATTGAATCGGAAGCATTGTATTTAAACCGTAATGGGTAGAACTATTTTCAGAGCCGGCCCCGTTTCCGTATTCATGATAACCTCAAAAGTCCAAAGACCTTGCCAGCACGTTAGTCTTGGGAATGGTTTGGGATTGGAACTCTCAGCTGGATACCCATTGAATCCGAATAATCAAGGCTAAGTCGGACACATGTTCCTCTGTAGTGATGGAGGTTATCACCCATGCATGCGTCCAAAAATTTCAGAAAGCACAGGAAAACCAATAAATTATTTGTAGAATCAAGAATAAAGTAAATGAAAAATACACTAGAATAAGGTTTAAGGCTTGTCAGTTGCTAGAATGAAATAATCTGTTATTCGTGAAGAACTGAATCGATTATTTCATTTTTGAGAAAACTAGTTCACTTGTCAGAAATCACGAAACTTCAGTGTTGAACCCCCAGAAAAAAGTAAAGAATGTCTAAAAAATCAATTCAGTATGAGATTCGACCTGATGATGTGTTGTCAGTTATGATTTGAAGTTAACTAACTAGGATAAGTGAGCCATAGAGTATAATTGTGTGGTGACTCTGACTACTCCAAACTATCTAAAGCCTTAAGTACCAGCGCAAACCTGAACCTCAACACATTGCAGACGTAAATTTTTCAGTAATCTTGATGTGGAGGAGGTAACTCACTAGGTTGTTGATTACTCTATGTTTCCGTTCCATAGTGGTTAATTCCCATACCTGAAATACCTGATAGAATACTGGGGTAGATTTCCAGGAAAAAAACTTGAAAAATTCAATTTCGTAATAGAAATTGCGCCTAGTACAAAAGTGAGACTTTTCACGGTTTGAAAAGAAGGATGATGTCATACATAAGTTGAGCTTTTTTTAATTTCAGATTGTAAAAAGGTCAGTTACAAAAAACTGGATCTCATATTTCTCCTGGACGGTTCTGGTAGTGTCGGACACAAGAACTTCGTCAAGACTTTGGACTTCGTCAAGAATGTCGTGGGCCAATTGCCCATTGGTGCTTCTGAGACAGCGGTTGGAATCCTTCAATATACACAAGTTGTGGAGGATAAAGATAAAAATCGAAAAGGAATAACGAGAACCGAAATCACACTCAACGCTATACACAACCGTGATCAACTGATCGATAATATCGGTAAAATCAAATACGTTAATGGTGCAACCAACACTGATGATGCAATTTCCGCGGCATATTTACATTTTTCAGTAAGCCGCCATTCCAATGGCAGATGTGCGATGTGAATTTCTCTTGCAATTTCTATCTCTACAATCAGAGCCATGGCCGGGAAAACGTACCAAAAGCTTTGGTAGTTATCACTGATGGTATAACGTTGATGGAAAACGATCTTTTATCCAAAAAGTGCCAGAGGCTGCGAGACGAATCTGGCCTGGCCATCATTGCGGTAGGCGTTGGTCAAGTTGAACAGCAAGGTTTGCTGGCCATGGCTGGCGATGAGAGTAACGTTATATCCATTGACAATTTCCGAAAAATGGTCGACTTTGTAGATCGATTGGCCATGACTATTCAGAAAGCTATCGATCCGAGCTGCTATAGCAGTGAGTTTAATTTCAGAATATAACACTGTCTTGCTTTTCATCAATCAATTTTGCACATCCTCTCACTGAACAGGATCATACTCTGTTATTCTGACAAGCTAATGTATTTTCTAGCTCCAAAGGTGAATTTTAACATCGAGCCCAAAGCGCCTTTCCGAGTTAACCAAAACGTCCAACTGACATGCACAGTAGAAACTCTACTCACAAATGTAGAAGTTCGCATTTTGAAAGATAATGAAGTAGTGTCCAAGAACGTAGTTGTCAGCAAAGTATGTTGAGCCAGATTTAATATTTCAATTGTTAATCGAATGATTGTTCAGCAACAACGAGGCTGGCGTCTTCAATACTCTTTCACTGTAAGTGTACAGACGAAAGGAATTTACCAATGTCGTGTGAAGACAGACAAGGGAATAGTGACAACTGGTCCGAAGATCGATGTGCTGAAACCGAAGCCGGATAGTGATGATCTGGATATAGGTTAGTTACATGTAGAGTACATCATTGAACTAATTGTTTAATGCGCGAAATATTCATTCAGCCGAAAGTGGTCGTGTTGATGTCATTGTTCCAGACGTTAGTAAGTTGAAGAACCATCGTTTTTTCCGAATAAATGATACTGGACCACTAAATACTCGGTAGAAATTTTTTATCAGTTAACGGACCCGCTTCCTGAGTATTTTTTCTCAATTTGTTCCTCCAACTGCTGCGGTCAACAGTTCTATTTTCGCAGGTTGTTATTTGCTGGCAGCAAGGCCCGCATAGAAAAAACACTATAGTTTGATTTCTTCAACCAAATTTTATTTCCAACATTCTTCAAGTAAATTTTGCAGCAAATCAATTGACGTTTTTTTCTATATTCATAGCTGATTTGTCAGCACGTGAATTATGTCAACGATGTAAAAAGCAACGCTGCGCAGTGAATGATGGCGACCAATGCACGGAGCAATTTTTGAATTGCGATAATATGGCCGACCCAGTCGGCCTCACAAAATGTCCCGATGGTCACCTGTTCGCTGTTGAGAATGTAAGAACCAAAATTGACGGAAATTGTTGGACTGCCCGTGCATGTTTGCGTGAAAAGCTCCGAATATTTATTTGATTGATCGTTTTATTTTTTTGAATAGGTGTTGGGTTTTTTGTTTTGAATAGAATAAAGGTGTCGGTAAAAAAGTCGGTACATCCTCGACGTACAAACTAATATAATCAATTCAGCATCGTAGAAAGCACGGCAGTGCTTTCACTATATGTTTGTCCTTGGAGCATCCCATCTCGTTTTTCTTGCAACCAAGAGACATCTGGCGCTGAAATTTGGAGAACATATGTAAGTCGATCTCCACTATCCAACAGTGTAGAGTATAGCACGATCGGGATACTGTAGCGTACACTGTAGTGTAAAATGTGGCCGAAAAATGGCCTGACTTTACCCCCCCCCCTTAATTAGCGGCTATTAGAAAGGATTAGCGGTTTTTGGTGTTCAACGTGATGGTAAGGACCTGAATGCAAAACGCCCTTTGGGTTTTTGGAAAAAATCATTCCTCGTTGTAATATGTGTAATGATGATTTTCTGATTATCATATGAATATCTCGGGATAGAATAAGGCCAGGAACATAATAATAAACATGTTACAACGGAATTATGATGATGTAAAGTGACTTTACACCAGCCAAAAAACCGACAAAAAATATTTTTTCAAGTTTAGCTTAAGAAATCGATTCCGATCGATCCGGCGTACCGGAAATTCCTTTAAAAGTTTCATTATTTGTCGAAAAAAGTCACTGGAAGCGAAGCATTGGAATTAAACTTAATTTACATAAAAAATGAATTGGCCGTAGCGTGCTATATATTTACCGGACATGTTGGTTATGGTTCCTGTAAAACAATAATGATTTATTTCAGAGTTTTTGTGCATAATACTTGAAGTTTGTTGATATGATGCAGAGCAGATCAAGCTGATCCGGGAGCAAAAAATTAGCAGATCAATAGTTGTTTTTGATGAAATTCGACGCAGAGCAGTTGCTGGGTATTGTTTTCAGTGTGATCTGATGGCTGCAAATTTTTGATCTAGATCAGATCAAGTTGTTCAGGAAGTATAAAAATTAGCAGATCAGTGGTTGTTTTTGATGAAATTTGATGCAGAGCAGTTGCTGGGTATAGTTTTCAGTGTGATCTGATGGCTGCAAATTTTTGATCTAGATCAGATCAAGTTGTTCAGGAAGTAAAATTAGCAGATCCATGGTTGTTTCTGACGAAATTCGATGCTGCGCAGTTGATGGATATTGTTTTCAGTGTGATCTGATGTCTGAAAACTTTTGATATAGATCAGATCAAGTTGATTAGTGTAACGACCAGATTTGTGAAGCACTTTACTTTATCCAATTGGATGTTACGACGGACAAAAAAGGGCACGGGGCGTGTAATACTTGGCGATACGGGTAATAATAATCGACGGCTGCTTTGAGACATTGACACAACAAACGGGGGAACGCAGCGAGTACAACAACGGCTTAACTGCTTCCGAATAAAAAGATGCTCGCTCGCAATACAAAACGCTTGCAAATGAAATGGGTGCGGGTCGAAAAACAGAGAATTACAACAATAATAATCACAATCACGCTTTACTTCTCTTTAAATACGACGTTTTTGGCCACTCCCTGGGCGTCGCGGGAGGTCGTGCTTCTGTCTGTCTTCTTCCCCCAATCGCCGCTCCCTGCTTCACTATTCTTGCTAATTTAGTCATGCCCATCTAATGCTTTCCTAGTACTGTATGCTTTTCGTGTTTCGCTTGCTTCCTACGGTGGGCTTAGCCACACCTCTGTGCTTCTGTGCATGCTTCCTGTATCTGCTTCTCTCAATACACATGTTTTGTGGGGCCGTCGCTACCATTGCACTTGAGACTACTGTCTGGCGGGGCTTTTACTTATTTTACTGTATGCAGGTGTTGTTTACGATTTTTACGGGGGATTACGGTAGTTGTGGAATGTGTAGTTTAGTGTAGGTTCTAGGGGACCAGCTGCCGTTTGTGCAAATTAATTGGGGCATCTTAATTGGGCTACCGGGGTGTGAACGGATCAAAATAAAGTACTTCACGTAATTTTATAGGAATGTTTGGGTGTGAATCCCAGACACCCTTGAGACGATAAAATAGGAAAATGAAATAATATTTAATAAATGTCTATCACATACAGTATGCTATATATTTACAGTACTGCTTTAGCAGGTACGTTACATTAGGAAGTATTAAAATCAGCAGATCAATGATTCTTTCATGCATTCACCTGGAATTTTGGACGTTTAGTGGATATCGGCGGCTTTTGGTCGCGGTGTTCATCTATTCCTGACTGTCAAAGACAATCCAATGGCTGTTAGCTGGTTCGTCGTTTCTACTTTGATGACCGTTTTGGGCTGTTTCTCCATTCTGGCCATGTTTTACGGAATGTGGAAAGAAGAGTGAGTTGCTGAATTTATCGATGTGACTTCTAATTGAAGATCTTTTTTCCTTCATGTTTCGCGCCTTGATCAAAAATATGGTCGAGTCGTACATGGAATGGAAAACGTGCCATAAGACCACCAGAAATCGTTGACCGAATTCACATATCCTCTCAAGATTCACCAATCATATGGCCGAAATGGGCTTGTCATAAAAAACGCCGTTATTTTGATTCACAAAGATGGAAAATGTCGATTTTTTGGTAGAAAATATGCATTTTTGAATAAAAATGTCAATTTATTCATCGATTATCGTCATCAATGCATACTTTTTATGATTTTTTACATGAAAATTGCAGTTTTTTGAACCGTCATTCGGCTTATTTAGACGAAAAATTCTAAATTTCTTCCCTTCAATGATCTCCCACTAAATTTTTGGGCAATTTCGACCCACTGAAAAGTCGATTTACCCTTTTCCCAAACGTCGGAACTCCGTTGAATGTATGGGTTGAGTGTCCTGTATCAACTGCTGGTGTGGCCCGACCATACATGTACAGCATATAAATTTTGGGGGAGACCTAAATTTTTTTCAAAAGTGTTCAGAACTCAAGTAAAACTGATGGGAATGCGTTAAAACTTATTTTTTCAAAGTTTTTCAGAGCAATCTTCCAGTTACAAGAAAAAAATTGAATGCTTTTTTCATAATTTTCAACTTTTTTACATGAAATTTCCAAGCCTCTATTGGAGCACTTTTTAAGAAAAACTGGACTACTTTAGAATCAAATTTATTTTACGCTTAATATATTTAATTGCAGCATATATTTGAAAAAATTTTTCTTGCAAATCTCATGGTATAAAAATGCAAGAAAATGAAAATTCTGGAGGTAAACTGCCTTGGAGCCGTGGTGTGGACAGCCAGCAAATCACCCAAGAACATGTATGTGTCTGACTTTTTGAATACAGATCATTTCCTTGCATATGAACATTAGAAATTCATACTGTATATATTTCAGGTACCTATGGATCATACCCAAGCTCGTGGTCACATTATTCTCTGTTATACTAATGCTAGTCATGATTTTGGTATTGATCTACTTGATTTTCGACCATTCTCAATTCATAATCGATCTTGTCGCCGAACACGTGACATCTTCGGACTACGAACAAGCTCGTTTTACGGTGAAAATTGGAGGCACGACTATGATACTTTTGTGCCTATTTTTGGCCTTCGTTCAATCCTGGTTTTATTCGCTGTTGTATCGGTGTTTCAAATTTTTTAAACGACGTTACGTTTGGTTGAACGTTCAAGCCAAAATGGCTGTGGAACAAAACGCTAACAATTTTGGCGACGGGAAATTCGACCGGGATTCGTTTTTGAGGGCTTGGTGCGACGGACGACGTTTGCGGAAAAGAGACGGCGAAATTTTAGCAGATCATGCACACTTGTCCGTGCCTGAAGTTTTCCAAACATTTGATGGAACACAATCTTGTAGCGATGTGTAGCTATAAAAAATTGATTTTGCTATTTTGTCATATGCTACATAAGAGTTTTGTCTCAAAAGGGAATACGGGAAGGACCATTCGGAAAAAATTGTTACAACTTAAAAAAATTGTTTGATGCAAAAGATTTTTTCAAGATGCATCGCAAAAAATCAAGATGTAAGATTTATGTTCGACTTTTTATGTGCATCGCACTTTTTCAAGATGACTTCGAAAAGAAGATCGAAAAAGGCATCACATCCAATGATTCAAATTTATGAAACTAGTCAATGTTTATGCGGATACCAGAACCCTTCAACGTGGATTTCTGAGGTCAGGGCTTGCTAGAGGAAGGCGTCCTTGATTTTTACAGGAGGTGTTTCAAAAGCAGGAAGGTTATTTTTCACGGTGAATTCGATGATCATATTTTATTGTCAAGAATTCTTATTCTTCGGGATTTCCCAAAATATCTTGTGTTTTTTCTGTTCCTTGAGGGGGGTTACTTGGGACTGCGGGGCTTCTCGGGACAAACATGTTAAAAAAGAATTAAGGCCCTGCCATACTTCACCGCGAGGTACCGCGCGGCGCCGGCCGACGCCGCTTTTTAGTATGGATAAAACAACCGGGGCCGCGCGGTGCCGCGCGGTACCGCGCGGTGAAGTATGACAGGGCCTTTACAGTATTGTAGAAGACATAATGTCGTCGCGATGGTCCTAATTTTTTTCAAACATAAAACAACATCTGGCCTTGTTGTTCAAAAAGCCGAAAAAAAATTTCACATCATGGCGTAGTACCAGATGACATTGCGCAGAGTGCATCATGATTGGTCGATTTTGTTACCTGAAAACTGGGCCAACCTTGTTATCCTACTATAAAATTTTTTTTGATTTTTGGATCTCAGTATCCCGTTCAGTATTCTCCTTAGGCTTAGGCTTTGGCTTCGGCTTGGGCTTGGGCTTAGGCTTAGGCTTAGGGAACACCTGTGAATTGCAAGAGCAAGGTCGAAAATTTCGGGTAGTAGGATAAGCCGGTTGGCCCCTGCAATCTTCTTCATAGTGCTTATGCTATTATTTTTTTAGTGCCATGTGTGAATACTTTTCCAACATACCGTATAATCTATGGGTGTCTCCAACATACCATATAATTTTTAAGATGTTCGTTTTCAGGGTACTGTACAAAATTTCTCATGTCCCAAGTAGACCTGCAAAAGTTGAACACATGGGGTTACTTGGGGCATGCTGGGTTACTTGGGGCATGCTGGTTTACTTGGGACATTCTGGGTTACTTGGGACATGCGGGATCACTTTGGACAAGTGACCTCTTTGCACTAGGGTAATTCCATGTCAAGTGATCCAAATTTGAAAAAGTGCCCCACTCAACCATCTCAAAAATTTATGAAATTTTCACCACACGCTCCCCTAGGTTTAAAATAATTAATGCTAAAGTTTTACTCCGATACCTTACATTCCTCCTAAGTCATGGGGCCTTAAACTTTTGGGGTCATCCGTCGGGTCGCGGAAGGCATGACAAAAGCTCAAGTTTCGTTGTGATTGCTGATACAATATTTGATCAATCAGGCTCAAATTTTAACCCCAAACACAACTTTTTACGCTTATTCCAACTGTTTTACTTACAAACATTTTAGTCGTTTTTTCGAGCCTCAAGACTTCGTATAACAGCCTGGAAAAATTTGTTGCGGGAACAAAGGTGGCTTCTTTGAGCAGTCATAACTCAGAAACTGATGACCAGAAATCATTTATATGTTTTATGATAAATTTGTTCCTATTCACACAATTTCGTTTTTTTCTGCTTCTGGTTTTGCAGATATAGCATATTGAACATATGTGTGTACAAAATTATGCAAATTTTAAGTCAACTTTAGCGCCATATATTTCACCTGTACCTTTTTCAATTTAAATCATTTATGCGCCATTTTAAAGAGCACGCTTTTCTCTTCAAAACTCCCCGATTTTGATTTTGTATCCATTTACCCTTCATCCTTAAACAATACTTCGAAAATAATTATATTTATGCTTCACTGAGACCTTGCCTAGTTACCACCATTAACTAAGTGCTTTTAAAGAAATTCGAATGACTTATGCAATTTACACATGCAAAAAAGTAAAACATGTTTACAACAGTTGAAAATTACATTTCGGTAAAATCAGAATGTATGTTAAACTTATTGTCAATTTCCAAGATCACTGATTGCAGATGAGAATATTGTCTGCCAGTCGAGATCGTAAGCGGAGCTCCGAGAATTAAAAAATTATGTTCACGTGAAACCCAAACAGTGTCTTTCTTTGTGAGCCAATGGTGTGCCTTCAGGATCTCAGTTTTTTGCTGCTGTTGTATGGCGACATACAACATTCCACCCGTAGGATTGATGTTGTAGCCAATCCACGGGTGCCAAACCCCGCCATTTTTATCGAGCCCTGGTCGAGATGGTTACACCTACCCCGACATTTGCCAATGGTGGGACAGCTACGGCGCCACCCAGGAAGCCCTTCAACACTGCCTCAAAATATAGTTTGTGAAATTGAACACATTTCAAAATCATCGTAAGTTTTTGGTAATTTTTTCGTATTATGAATCATCAATTTCTAGCATATTATCGTGCCTTTCTTGTCTTCGTTAGTGCAATAAACGTTAAAATGCTTTTTTTAAACGTTTTCGTTGCCCCAAGAGGCACCAAAGCAGAACATCTTGGCACAGAAAGGTGTTTAAGTACTTGAAATCGCAATTAACTATGGGCGTCTCAAGAAGCCCCAATGCGGACTACTTGGAACAACGAACTATTAAAAAAACCTGAAACTACTTCCAATTTTTTCGTGTCTTTGAAAAAGTTCAGGTCAAAGCATATTTCCACTATGGTTTATTTTATCAAAAGTTGCGAAAGACACAAAAAATCGCATTTGCTCTTTTTTCAAGTTCAAAAACAATTTAACATTCGATTTCATTGCAGATCACGGAACGTTGGTTGAAATTTGATGCGCTCTATTGTCCTGCGCCCTATTGTCCGCGCTCTAATGTCCCTGCGCTCTCTTGTCCTGCGCTCTAATGTCAGTGCGCCCTAATGTCCGCGCTCCAATGTCCGGTCACGAATGATATCATCTATTGTCACGCTGTGAGTTATTAATGCAGCACACAAATTTAAAAAATTATCCGAGAAACATTCATTGGGATATCCAAAATGTACGCCGTTGTTGATTGGAGGTTCGGGAAATTTTTTCTGTTTGGGCCTCAGAGCACCTAGAGAACCATTCATATACATCATAGGATGAGATCCGTGTTATAATTAGTATTCGTCTATGGGTACATCGATTTTCTTAGAGATGAGAACTCATCCCAATATGCAATGTTCTCATGTAACGTGTGCATGGTACAGAGTGGTTCGGAGGCTTGGTCGTTGTAGTCCGAAACTTTTCAGAAAAACTTCAAGTACATCCATTACATATTGTCGCCTTCCATGCTCTGCTTTATTTCTCTATTCCCGTGAACCCATATTTCTTGTTAATCGTTTTCCCTTTGGACTGTTAATCGAGATTTGGTCCATTTCACACTTTTTTAATACCTATTGCTCGTGAAAACTTCCATTTCATTAAATTTTCATGCTTTTCTTATTCCTGATCAATTGCTTTCATTACTTTTGTCGGTTTTCATGCAGCGCTTCATTCGCTTCTTCATTCCAGATGATTGTGTGCCCTTACTCCAAGTGTCCCGTTACCTCAAGTGTCCCTTTATTCCAAGTGCCCCGTTACTCATAGTAATGCTATAAATCCCTTTACCCTAAGTAATGATTTTTTTTAAAAAAGGCGTCACGTTACGCCAAAAATGCTATAAGAATGTTCTTAAATTTGCCGTACTTAAACATAACAAGTTAAACCAAAACATGAAGACACAGAAAATAAAAAGAAAAATAAATACAAATCAAAAAATAGTTTAAAAAGGTAAGAAACAAGCAAATAAAGAAAACTGAAGCAAAAAATGAAAAGAAACGAAAAACGGTTCGGCGCCGAAACAGCCGGCGCCAAAGTGGTCGGCATTGAACAAGCTGGCGCCAGAAAGGCCAGTGCCGAAACGACCCACTACCCAACTGGCTGGCGTCCAAAAGGCGACGCCGAAATGGTGGCACCCAAACGAGCCTTTCCCTACTTTACATAGCCTTTACATTAGTCTGTCTCTAGGAAAATCGTTGTGCAATAATGACAATTCAGAAACAATAAAATATGCTCGGATAAGGAATTTGATATATAACTTTAAAAAAATGAAACTTTTCAAAAAACATCATGATTTCTTGATGCAGATTACCCATGCTTTTCCCTGTAGGACATATTTTAAACATGATAGCCATTTGGATATGCTATCGAACAACGCGTATTGTGTTAACACCATTTGCACACTATATTTACATCACAGTGTAAAATCATGGTTCCAAATGTTGTCGTAATCTTTTGAAGGGTGAGCTCTAGCATTTGCGGTATAGTGCAAAGCAAAAAGAAGTGGATGGACTATAAGGTGGTGCATAAAAGATGTTGGAAAACAAGGGATGCAATAGTGGTGAAAGTTTTGTGCAATAAAAACTTTCACAAAAATTTTCAGAAAAGACCTGAAAAGAAAAGAAAAGAATCATCAGCATATTATAATAATTTTGTGCTGCATTTTATTTTCGAAATCAGCGATTGTTCATTACAAATCAAACCGCAATATAAAAACTTTAACAAAAAGTTGAAAAATTTTTATCATTACACCAGAAATCATTTTTCGGTAAAAAAACTGCAAGAAATTTTGAACACCAGCTTTCCCTGTTGTCTGAACAAACGAGCCTGCCAGTGAAAGTTTTATAATGGCACTGTATAAATTACTCAGACGAGGTATTGACCATAGGGTTTAATTTGCATTTTGAAATACTTTTAAATGATTAGCTGCAAAATGATCCTTTCAATCTTATTGCAATCTTGAAAATTTATAGCATTCTTGGAGTAACGGAACATATGGAGTAAAGCGGCACAAAAATGAAAATTTAAAAAGTAGATTTATAGGCATCTTGAGGTAACGGAACATTTGGAGTAAAGGATCACAACGTTCCAGATTTATCCTTTTTGTTTTTCCATTGTAGAGTTTTTAGTTTCTTTTTACTTTTCATATTCTTTGTGATTTCGAATCATCAGTAGTGTTTTTTGTCAATCAAGACTATGTTCGTTGATATCAGCTTAAGAGGGAATAATTGAGACTTAAACATTCTGAATGTTAAACAAAGACTTCCTCATCGCCTGGCTTTATTTCATTACGGCTTTTATTTCAGCAAAATATGAGAACATCAGAGAACTTCACCGAAAATCATGATCACTTTTACAATGATTGTTCCCACGAAAAAAACCAGTTAATGCAATTGCAACCTCGACAGACACTCAGGTTCCAATAAAATACGACCAAATTGGTTGACGATAAACATAAATATGCAATATCCTGAATATCACTTTTACGGAACTATTAGTCGAGCTAGAATTTTTTTGTATAAGATTTATGTTGAGAAGGCTTGACTTTTTTTCATCCAACAAGTGAAACGAAAAGAAAAACACTGAAGTCGGTCACTGATCATGTACAACAGAATCACAAAAACTGATTACATTTAGTATTATATTGATCCATTATTAACAACGCAGTAGTTGTAACCTTGAAAATATGCTAGACTGTGAAGTTTCTCGCCTTGAATAATCATTGTGATGTTATTTTTTGTAGAAAACAAGAAAAGAATATAGACATTTGCTGTTTATTGTTTATTTAGTACCTATTGCTCGTGAAACATCGATTTTTTAAATATTTTCGTGGTTTTGTTTTCCCGATATCTTTTTTGTTTCGATCGCTAAACTTCCTTTGATTTCTTGTTTTGTTGTGCATTATTGTTTTCATTTCTTTTTGTCGACAACTGTGTCTATCACGTTTGTTCTCGATTCTTCACTTTTCATCCCACTGTTGTTTTCATTACTTATGTGTTTCTTGCGCCCCTTCATTAGCTTTTTCATTCCAGATTTATCATTTATGTTTATCCATTGTACAGTTTTGAGTTTCTTTTACTTTTCACAATTTTTGTGATATCGAATCATCAGTAGTGTTTTTTCGTCGATCAACGCCGTGTCGGTG
This sequence comes from Romanomermis culicivorax, assembly GCA_963922205.1. Taxonomy (NCBI): domain Eukaryota; kingdom Metazoa; phylum Nematoda; class Enoplea; order Mermithida; family Mermithidae; genus Romanomermis; species Romanomermis culicivorax. The sequence continues at coordinate 82,783 of CAWUHX010000516.1, forward strand.
ATATGCGCGTTGTTAGCTTACGAAATAGAATAAATGTAACATAAACATTCTAAATTCCAAACAAAGACTTTCTTTTCAGCTGGTTTTATTATATTCCGACTTTTATTTCAGCAAGATTAGAAGATACCATAAAATTAAACAGAAAATTTCAAACGCCGTGACTTAAATTATGTCAGCCCAGACAAAGATGACTGCTGCTACGAAAATGCCAGTAAATGCAATTGCAACCACGATAAACACTCAGGTTCCAATAAAATACGACAAAACTGGGTGATGATAATCATTAATATGCCATATCCTGAATATCGCTTCCCCGCCACTTTTAGTGCAGCTGGAACTTTTCGCACAAAATTTATGTTGGGAAGGCTAAACCTTTTCGTTATTCGACAAGAGCCGCAACGATTTGGAATCGGTCACTGATCATAAGCAACAGGATCACAAAAACTGATTACATTTACTATTGCATTCATCCTTCATTTACAACATAATAGTTGTGATCGAAAGTGGCAGAAAACTTAGTTACAGTAATACTTCCCAGGTATACTACTGTAACTGAATTTTAGCGCAATAGTTTTGCAATCAGTTTGTGCGAAACTTCTATATCATCAAAATGTGCTAGACAGTGAAGTTTCTCATCTTGAGTGTTCACAGTGATGTTATTTTTTGCAGAAACAAGAAAAAAAGGAGACATTTGCTGTTTAAGAAAGAACACAATTGATTGAATGGAAACCTATACTTGACTTTCTTGTCTCAATTAGGAGCATGCAATACTGTGCATTTCTATATCGAATAAATCACATGTTTGTTTCTGAACAACATAAATTACCGAGGACGGATTAATCAAAATATGTACCGAAGTACGTTTTAAGATATAATTAGTGCATATGGTGAGGTTATCGGTGTAATCAAATTCATGGCAATATTCTTTTCAGCATCTATCCGATAATCATATGGTGGAATATAAGATACGAGAATGAGGACTACAGTTGCAAAAATCTAGGTTTCCATCAACATAATACAGCAGCAGCAATCAGAGGAGCAAATCAATTAACTGAATTATCAGCAATAATTCCAAATAACTTCCTCTTTCGTGAAGAACAAATAGATCTTTCATTTTCACCATTCACGTGAATTATCGTTGCACCGAGTTATAGAGAAAGGAAACTTTGATCATGTGATGCTATTTTGCTTTCACTTCCGTCTTGCATAGTATAAAATAGTGAGGCTGTGAACACCAGAATCATATATTCAAAGATCGGAACAGCCATGATTTTTGTTGGTATTTTATTCGTAGCATTGGCGTTGTCGGGAGCACATGGCGCTCAGCAATCTGGTAAATTCACATCAATTTTCTTACTCCTCCGGGATACAAAATTCAGCCAACCCGGGATTTATTCATCATAGGCTACTTAATTTCCCGTGAAAATTTTGTTGTGAAATTTCGAACTAAAAGAGTTTCTCAAAGGAAAGTGTTTGATCAAGAAGTGACGGGAAAATGGAACTCAGATCTTTCAATCAAGTAGTTGTTGCAGAAAATCATGTTGTCTTTTTTCGAATTTTTGGGTGTGATAGTCCCTTGTCACAATAATGCCCCCAGGATCAGGCTTGATATATTGTGAAATTGGTTTACCACATAGTCCAATGTTATAACACGATCCTATGTTACAACATACAAATTTTTTTTCCAATTTTCGACGTGTAAAAATATACCGACACGTTATAACATGATCCTATGTTTTAACATGGGCCTATGTAAAGATATACCAAAAAAAATTTTTTTCCATTTTTCGACAGGATATAGCATATACTGACAGGATATAACATACATCTACGTTATAACATGATCCTGTGTTATAATATACATATGTTACCATACGGTGTATGTTATTAAAATGTGGGAGGTGTTTTAACGCGGTATATATGTCATAACATGGGATATGTTATAACATGGTATATGTTTTGACATGGGATACATTATGGCGTGGGATACGTTACAACACAGGATATGTTATAACATGGAATACGTTATAATACATGTATCTCTTTAGAAATGCAAGCATCGCGAGCCCCAATGTGTAGTTTAGAGTTAAATAGCAGGTATAGATTTTCTACGAAGCATGGTTGCTTCATGACATTAACAACATTAAGCTGTCTGATGGCTATAGTGCCAGCACAGATGTAAACATCAAAACACTGCATATGCCCACTTTTTGTAATCTTGATGTGGAACGTAGATCACAAATTAATCCATGTTTTCATCCGACAGCAGTCAATTCCCATACCTGGAATACCCGACTGAACACTAGGGTATGTTTCCAGAGAACAAAAAGAATGTAAAAACTAATTTTCAAAATAAAAACGTGTTTGGTCTTTTCAAACCTTCAGAAGAAGGCAGATGCCACACATAAGTTAAGCTTTGTTTTCTTACATTGCAGATTGTAAACAGGCCAGTTACAAAAAACTGGATCTCATTTTCCTTCTGGACGGCTCTGGTAGTGTTGGACCAAACAACTTCGTCAAGACTTTAGACTTCGTCAAGAATGTTGTGGGTCAATTGCCCATTGGTGCTTCTGAAACAGCGGTTGGAATCATTCAATATACACAAGTGGTGGAGGGTGAAGATGGAAAACTAAAAGACAAAACGAGAACCGAAATCACTCTCAACACTATTCCAAACCGTGATCAACTGATCGATAAAATCGGTAAAATTGAATACGTTGATGGTTCAACCGATGTTGATAAAGCAATATCCGCGGCATATTCACATTTTTCAGTAAGTCGCTATTCCAATGGCAGGTGTGCGCTGTAAATTTCCTCCTCCAATCTTTACCTCTTTTTCCAGAGCCATGGCCGGGAAAACGTACCAAAAGCTTTGGTAGTTATAACTGATGGCATAAATAACATGGAAAACGATCGTCTATCCATGAAGTGCCAGAATCTGCGACAAGAATCTGGCCTGGCCATCATTGCGGTAGGCGTTGGTCAAGTTGAACAGGGAGGCTTGCTGGCCATGGCTGGCGATGAGAGTAATGTTATATCCATTGACAATTTCCGAAAAATGGTCGACTTTGTAGATCGATTGGCCATGACTATTCAGAAAGCTATCGATCCGAGCTGCTATAGCAGTGAGTTTAATTTCAGAATATAACACTGTCTTGGTTTTGATCAATCAATTTCGGACATCCTCTTACTGAACAGGATCATACTCTGTTATTCTGACAAGCTGATGTATTTTCTAGCTCCAAAGGTGAATTTTAACATCGAGCCCAAAGCGCCTTTCCGAGTTAACCAAAACGTCAAACTGACATGCACAGTAGAAACTCTACTCACAAATGTAGAAGTCCGCATTTTGAAAGATAATGAAGTAGTGTCCAAAAACGTAGTTGTCAGCAAAGTATGTTGAGCCAGATTTAATATTTCAATTGTTAATCGAATGATTGTTCAGCAACAACGAGGCTGGCGTCTTCAATACTCTTTCACTGTAAGTGTACAGACGAAAGGAATTTACCAATGTCGTGTGAAGACAGACAAGGGAATAGTGACAACTGGTCCAAAGATCGATGTGCTGAAACCGAAGCCGGATAGTGATGATTTGGATACAGGTTGGTTACATGTAGAGTACATCATTGAACTAATTGTTTATTGCGCGAAATATTCATTCAGCCGAAAGTGGTCGTGTTGATGTTGTTGCTTCACGCTTTAGTAAGTCGAAAAATTATAGTTATTTTGCAAATGATAATGGAACACCAAATATTCTGTAGAAACTTGTCATCGGGTAATAAACTCGCATCCCGAGGTCGAACATTTTTTCTTGATTCATTCCTCCAACTGTATGGTCAACAAGAGAAAACAGATGTTCTGTTTTCGAGGTTGTTATTTGCATGAACATCTCTTTGTGCACCATGGCTCGCATACAAAAAAGACAAATTTGATCTTTTCAATTCAACTGAACGTAAATTTTGCACAATAAAATCAATTAATGTTTTTTTCTATATTTACAGCTGATTTGTCAGCACGTGAATTATGTCAAGAATGTATAAACCGACGCTGCGCAGTGAATGCTGGCGACCAATGCACGGAGGAATTTTTGAATTGCGATAATATGGCCGACCCAGTCGGCCTCACAAAATGTCCGGCCGGTCATCTGTTCGCTGTTGAGAGTGTAAAAATCGCAACTGACGGAAATTGTTGGACTGCCCGTGCATGTTTGCGCGAAAAGCTCCGAAAATATATTTAATTGATCGTTTTATTTTTTTGAACAGGTGTTGGGTTTTTTATTTTGAATAGAATAAAGGTGTCGGTAAAAAGTCTGTACATTCTCGATGTACAACCTAATGTGACCAATCCACTTGCTGGTCGCAATAAGTTGAACTTCGATTCGACGTCTGTCTCTTAACATATGCAACCTGACAGTGAATTATTTTTCACTTACAATATTTTTTCATATTTTATCGTATTTCATTTTCTTGGCTTCATTTGTTTAAACACATCTCAATTTTCCATCATGTTTTCTATTCAGGAACCATATAGTATACCTGAGACTAGAGAATCACTTCTGGCAGTACCACATTTGAATTGCTCATTGGATTTTCCCTCATAACCTCATAAAACGATTTTACCCTGAAAAGTCGAAAAAATCGGGCAAAAAATGACTTTTTTTGGTTTCTTTGTGGGAGAATTTGTCCGCGACCTTGGGGAAACTGGATACCCCCGGCCCACAAATTTAGCTTCTTATCCTTCTGGTCGGACCTCTTATATGTATAGGAACATGGGTATTCACACCACACAAATTTTAGGTTAATGTGTCACTCCTCCAACTAATTGCACGTCTCAACCTGGCATGCCCAAACCATGGTTTTCGAGTGATAATTAGCTCAAAAATTTCTGTCTTTTACGCAAAGGCGGAACAAATTTCAAACTTTTTGCTGATTGCACAAAAATTGTGCAAAATGGTAAGAATTACTGATTAGATCGTATTTTTTATTTTTGCATAAAAACGCGTTATTCTGCACATAATTATCACTATTCTGTGCATAATTATCATCACGCATCGTGTCTCGTCTTTATATTATTATTGTTATTATTTTACCTGTGTTTTACCTGTGTTTGTATTATTTTACCACACGAAAAATTCACCAACTAATGCACAAAACAAAGTTCTACAGTAGGAACGATGGGCATCCCAGCACAATGTGGTCAGACATTTTGTACTTGCGGATGTCTTCTCAGAATTGACACGAGTGTGTCAGATTTCACACTACTACATATCGCCTCACACGTTATATGAATTTGAGTCATCAGCTTTACTTTCTACACCCCATGTGTCGCGCTACACAGTTAAGGCGGCAAACTTTCATGTATATCTTTTGTACAGGAGTATCTTTTGTGTACCCCCTGTACAGCCCCCCCCATAACTACTTTTATGCAAAGGCAGTACAAATTGCACAAAAATTGTGCCTAATGGTAGGAATTACCAATCAGATCATATTTAGCGTGGTTTCAGTATTTT